>CAWUFW010016873.1:0-288729 GCA_963921515.1 Calotriton arnoldi
CGAAGGTCCTGATCCTATACCCTTCTTTCAAACCTTTCTGCCAACACTTCTTGGTCTTCCAAGTTCTCCTTCATTAAATATTCAGCGGGCTCATCGTTTAGGTCAACTCTCTCGCTCTTCCACCTTCTCGTCAACGAAACCTAGAGGTGTTATCCTTTATTTCCTAGAGTACACAGATCTGATCAAAGTTATCCAAGCTGCCAAACAGAAGGGGAAACTTACCTGGAACGGTTCCAATCTCTTTCTAGCGCAAGACTACGCCAAAGCTACCGCAGATCGTCGTAAACAGTTTTTGGACATGAGACCTGCTCTTCGTTCCCTGAATGCACGATATGGATTGTTTCATCCTTGTCTCTTCAAAGTAACTTATAATAATAAAACGACGAATTATGAAGATCCTGCGCTTCTTCAACAATTTCTGAACACCTGCAGAGATGACTCCATGGACATTCCCCGTTTATAACTGTCTTGAATGTCCCATTAATATGTGCAGTTAATTGTATTTATCCACCTTTCCTGTTGTATCTGATTATGTTCTGAGGCACCCTCTTAATGTTTTCCTTTTTATTTTTATCAGGTGCGGTCTTGTGATCCTTTGTTTTATGACTTCTCTGTCGTATGCCTGGAGGCTGTTCCCCCTTGCTGCACCCTCTTGGAGTCCTCCGTCCGGTGTGCTACCTCCCTAATGTGGTTCCTCCATCCCCATTCTCATTGTCTCTTTGTGGTATGTCTTTTTGACATTTTTATGCATCATCAATTGTTGTTTGATTTGTCTTGTACCCCGGTTCAGTGTTTTCTTCCTTCATATCCTTTTTTCTTTTCTTTCCTTTCCTTCTCTTTTCCTTTCTTTTCTTTTCTTTCCTTTCTTTCCTTCATTACCTTTCCCCTTTTTCTTTTTCTTTTTGGAGATATTTCTTTCACTTCTCCTTCTCTTCTCTTTTCAATCTGGAGTTTCTTCTATCTAGTTCCTTATAATTCTATTTTCTATCTTTCTTCCAGTAATGAATTTAGTTTTCTTATTCTCTGCATAATAATTGTTCATGTTCAATTTATCTGGTTACAGTTTTGTTCTCCTTTCTATCATTTTTTCAGGTATAAACTTAATGTATTTATTGTATGCATAATAATTGTTCATATTAACTTTGATTGGTTACATTTAGAGTAGTTACATGGAATGTTAAGGGATTGAACAACCCCATAAAAAGACAACGGGTATTATCCCATTTAGCTAAAATACATACCGACATAGCACTAATTCAAGAGACACATTTATCTGATACTGAAGCCTCTAAATTGAAACGATGTTGGGTTGGTAATGTTTTCTCTTCTCAAGCCTTAGGTAAGAAAAATTGAGTCGCTATTCTATGTCATAAAAAGTACCAGGTATCAGTCACCCATCAAGAATGTGATTTGGAAGGTCGTTGGACTATAGTCAAACTTCTCTTAAATCAAATACCTTTGGTCCTTTTAACATTTATGCCCCAGTTACTGTTGATAATGTTTTCTGGACTCAAATCTCTGAGAACCTCCTTTTGTTTGATGATGAATATATTATTTTTGGTGGCGATTGTAATCAGGTTTTAGACCCCATATTGGATAGGCGTTCTTCAGTTAGATTTTCTAATACTAAGATGCATTCCCAATTTACTTCTGCCATAAGACGTAAATCCTTATTTGACATTTGGAGACTTTGTAATCCTGATACTCGAGAATATAGTTTTTACTCCCCTCCCATCACTCACAATCTCGAATAGATTATCTCTTCTTTAGTAAATCCTTGTCTCAACAGGTTTCCCATTCCGAAATTGGATCTATCCTAATTTCAGATCATGCTCCAGTTTCTGTTGATTTTGATTTGTTACCCTTTACTCCTCATTCACGTAGATGGCGTTTCAATAATTCCTTACTATCTGATCCTAATTTCTCAAGCCAATTCACCTCCTTTATCTCCGAATTCTTTTCCATCAATTCTACTCCGGATTCTACTCCTGTTATGATCTGGGACTCCTTTAAAGCTGCGGCCAGGGGCTTTATCATAAATTTTGTTTCCCAGAAGAAGAAATTCTTTGAAGCTAAAAATACTCAATTACTTGCTGAGATCAAACAACTGGAGTATAAATATTATCACTCTAATTCTGAATCTTCATTAAAAAAACTAATTGACGCAAAATTCAAGTTTAATAAATCTTCCACTGAAGCCGCGTCTTCATATCTTTTAAAAAGCAGTGCTCGTTATTATGGAGGTCAAAATAAAATGGGGAAATTATTAGCAAATTACTTGAAAATACGACGCGATCAGACTAAGATTGAGTCTATACGGAATTCTGCTGGTTTTTCCTTATTCAAAGATAATGACATTTTAAACGAGTTTGTTTCTTTTTATAAATCTGTATACACTCCCGAGCATCAACCGACTTTAACCAATCTCTCTACTTATTTTCAATCTATTGATCAACCCCCGCGTCATGATACTGATTTTGCATCTTTAGAAATGGATATCACGCTCTCTGAAATTACTCATGCAGTTTCTCTTTTAAAAAGGGAGAAAGCTCCTGGTCCAGATGGATTTACTATTGAATTTTATGCGCATTTTGCTAACCTCCTTCTCCCACGTCTTCTTTTACTTTTTAACTTGTTTACTACAGCAGGCGCCTCTTCTGGTACTTTTCAGGAAGCCATGATCTGTTTAATACCTAAAGATAACAAGGACCCTTCACTTTGCAAAAACTACCGCCCAATCTCCTTAGTCAACCTTGACTATAAGATATTTGCAAAAATTCTTGCTCTTCTTATTGATCCCATTTTACCTAATCTTATCGGCTCCGAACAATTGGGTTTTGTAAAAGGTTGTCTTTCATCTGATAATTCCAGAGTCTTTTTAATATCCTTAGTAAAGCTTCCTCTCTTGACTATCCTATTGCAGCTATAACGTTGGACGCTGAGAAAGCATTCGATAGAATTGGATGGGATTTCATGTTTCAGGCGCTAAAATGGATAGGGTTTCCTCCTAAATTAATATCTCTTATATCGTTATTGTATTCAGGTCCTAAAGCTTCTATTTTTGTTAATGGGAAAACCTCGGATTATTTTCCGCTTCTTAGGGGAGTACGTCAAGGATGTCCCCTCTCTCCTCTTTTATTTATAATAGCATTAGAACCCTTTTTAACTAAAATTAGACAGGATGCTCAAATTACTGGTTTTCGTCTTGATACCTCCCATGTTAAGATGTCTGTTTATGCAGACGATATTCTTTTATATTGCTCCAATCCTTCTACGTCCATTCCTGCCTTTATGAAACAGGTTGATATATTTTCTCAATTATCCGGTTATCGTCTCAACTCAGACAAGTGTGAAGTTCTTCCCCTCAATGTACTTTGCCTTAAGCAAGACTTCATTTCTACTGGCTTTTCTTGGAAAACTTCCAAGATAAAATATCTAGGCCTGTGGTTTTCTTCTAATATTCCCGAAACACTAAAATTAAACTTTGCCCATATATCCAAAACTTTATCTGACTCTATTGATCGCTGGCACCCGCTTTTTCTCTCTTGGTGGGGACGGCTAGATTCCATTAAAATGATGCTTTCTCCTCTAGCTCTATATATTATTTCCATGATTCCTGTACATATTCCTGACTTTTACTTTAGGAAAATAGATTCTCTTTTAACAAAGTTTCTTTGGAAAAATAAACCTCCCCGAATAGCTTTATCTACTCTGAAGGCAGACAAGACTTCTGGTGGACTTAAATTCCCTGATTTCAAAAAATATCACTATACTTTCTCTTTAAAACAATCTTCCCGTTGGCTTTCTCTCGATCAGTATGTATACCCTCCAGTCTGGTTAACTATAGAAAACTATTTTATATCTCCCTTCAGTTTTAAGGAATCTTTAGCCTTTACTAACAATATTTCTTCCTTTCGAACTCCAATCATCTCTCACACTCGTAAAATCCTTGCACCATTATTACCCTCCTCCTTTCCTTCATATTCTTCATTAGATCAACAACCCATTTGGCACAACAATCTTTTACGCATCAAGAAACGCACTATTTATTGGAAATCCTGGAGAGTTAAGGGACTATTTTGGATTTCACAATTATTACTTAATAATATTCCTTTATCTTTTTCGGATCTTCAAACACAATTTTCTCTTCCATCTACCTGTAAGACTCAATATGATCTCTTATATCCCTCCCTCTCCCATTACCTTGATACTCTACCACTAACGACTTCTCCTTCCTCCAAGTGCTCCATGCTATTTCCCTTAATATCTACTTCCTCCTCAGCTTCATCACTTTATAAATGCTTATCAATTTCTTCTGATAGAAACAAAACGAAAAGTGAGTTGGCTTGGGAAAAGGATCTTACGGAATATTGGACAACCCCCTTTTGGGATAAGCTGTGGCTCAAAATCCACAAGACTTCCAGAGCTGCTAATACTTCTCAAACCCTTTATTTCGTTTACCAACGACTTTTATTTACTCCTGCAAAATTAGCCTCCTTTTCTGCTAACTCTACTTCTACTTGTTGGTCCTGTTCTTGCACTAATGCTGATTTTAAACACAAGCTTTTTGATTGTACCCCCATACAACATTTTGGGCAATTAGTTTGGTCCCAGATTAATAGAATTTTTAGTACAAATATTCCTTTCTCCCCTTCCAACGTTTTTCTAGGCTCTTTATCAACTAACTGGCCCCAATCTCCTGCTAATTTTAAAATAGTAGATTTGTTATTGGCAATTGCTCTTCACTTAATAACTTCTAATTGGAAACAAGCAGATAAAGTCACATTTAGAGCTTGGTGGAAGGCAGTTTGTTTTCATCATAGACTTGATACCAGTTACATTTCCCCCATTTCTCTGTCCATTAAAAAGGATTTTTTGTGGCTCCCTATATCCACATACCTAACATATGGTGCCTCACATAATAACCCATCAGTTCATACTTCAGATGAGGTTCGGAAACCTCCTTGATATGCTTGTTGTCTTTTCTTTCTTTATTTTAATATGTTCACATTAATAATCCCTTAGATGCTTTTTTCCTTATTACAATAGTTGTTTTATATCTCTCAAATATATATATTTTTTTTAATGCATACAGATATTTATTCCATGTGCTATTTTTCCTTCCAGATTATAATAGTGTTATGATTATAATAGTATATTTATTTTCCCTTTCCCTTGTCCCCCCGTCTTTTCTTCTCCCTTCCCCCACTTTTTCCCTTCCCACTTCCTCATAGAATGTTTTTTGATAAATTACTTTCTATATGTATTGTACTTTAAGGTACATGTTGTTCTTTCTTGTATTTTATTGATCTTTGATGAATAAACTTAAACTTAAAAAAAAAAGAGGAAAATGCCAGGAGTGATTGTTTTTGTGCAGGAAGGTATACCTTCCTGCACAAAAACAATCATCCCCGCAACGCAGGCACCCTTGCAACATGACTCAAGGATGCCTGCGCTGGCACATGGCAGCCAATTGTGTGCCAGCACAGGGGAAAGCACACAAATGTGTTGTATTGTTGTTAATATGATGCATCCTTGTGCTTTTAAAATGCTGCAGCTCGGCGCAGCAAACTGGCTTGCGGCCCAGCGCTGCGTCATTTTGTAGTAAATTAGGCCCATAGTCTCAAGTAATGCTTAAAGACATTACAAGGCACTGCTCTCAGAATCTGGAGATAACCTGTGTGATATTTTAGCGCAAGGCTTGCATGGCTTGATTCACACCCAGCTAAGGAGCAGAGATTAGTGTTTCCTACAGACACGAGGTCAGAGCGATCCTTCCATGATATCTGCATGGCAGGCCCTGCAGTCACCTTTGCACAGCATAGAGTGCAAGCGGGACACTGTACCTGCCTGGTACTATTTCTAGCTACAGTTTGAATTATATTTTTCTTACCTAAGGAAAGCTCAGAAAATAAAACATGGAACACAAAGCTCCATGGGCCCTTAGCAGCCTGTTACCAATGCATACAAAACCTGCTTATAACTGGGCTTCTTAATGCAAACTCATTGCTGCTCTTGTAATCAGGCAGATACTTCCTGTCCTGTGTACTAAGTGCGGGCACGTGCCCGTATTCTGGACTCAGGTTGTGTGTTAAAGTGCGAGGGTGCTCGGGGAGTCATGTAGAACGGGTGATTTGTGCCCAGAAACCATCAGCCGTTCTTCTACTAAGCGTGGTGGTCTAGTTTACCCACCTGTCCCTTGGGGGCTGACTCTTCCACTTTTCCTCATCTCATGCCACTCTCACAGATAACGCGCCCCTTTTGATGCCATCCCTGAATCCTCTGCTAGAGCACACGTGAACAGCCACACTCTGAGGCTCAGGGGCTATCTGGGGAGTTGCTGCTGGCCATGGGCCTAAGCTTGGGCTTGCAGTCTTTGACTGTGCCCGCTCTGCACAAGACTTTAAGAGGCCTCGAATATGCCACAAGAACATGGCTATGTCGATTCTCACCCGCGCTACTTTGTTTCAGTGGACCAGCTGTGCCCTTGGTGTGCCGCTATCCATGCCATTGCTTTTAGTACCGAATACCCACTGTCACACTTGCAAATGGTAGCGGATATGGCATTCTCACTCTTTTCCCGGGTGAGCCAGGGACAGAAATGTGCTGTTACCCCTGCCCACCATCTTTTGGTTTGTGACCTACTACTGCCCAGTGCTTAATTTGAACCTGTGGATTCCGATGCTTGGCACCGGCACTTATGACAGCTGCCACATGGTGGTGCTGTTTGTGTAATTTAGAGATAAGCAGAGCAACACTTGTTTGTTCATTCAATATGCATTAAAACAACTAATACCTGTTGCCCAAGCCATTCATATAGCTTTGGGGGCCTCAAACAGTCTGTATTGTCACACTTGTAGCAATGTGATGGTTAATAGTTGTGTAGGTACTGTCCTTGGCAGCGCTGGCAGTGGCAACGGATGGTGCAAGTTGCGATGGGCTCCTGACGAGGGCCTTGGCACTTATTTTTTTTTCAAATTAAGCACTGCTACTGCCCTTCAGTGTGTTCCTGCTCACCTTATCCTGCCACACCAAGAGAGACAACTTCCACCTCATCATTCCAATTTCACCCAGCCGTGGTCTGTGCAGGTAACAGCGGTGGGGCCGGGTAAGGGGGGATTTCGAGGGACCATGCAGAGGGAAAATTAATTATTTATTTATTTTTCCCTCGGCATCGTGCCTCGAAATCCCCCCTTTCCCGGCCCCACCGCCTCACCACTGTTACCTGCACGGACCGCAGCTGATTTTACCCTCCCTCATCCCATTCTAGTATCACTTTCCCCAGCTGGTATCCACAGGTCTATGCGCCGTCGCCTAGCTCTTGACTGCTGCTGATAAAGTCCAGGACTTGTACCCTTCTCTTGTCCATGTCAGTTACTTTAACATACCAGGACCTGTGCCTCCAGTTCTGCTCTCTGCATTTACAGCGTTCCGGAGCAATTGCTCTCTCCTCATCCCACCAACACTTCATACGACTCTGAAGCCTTTGAACTAAGAGCTCTCGACCTTTTGTTAAAGGAAAACCGGAAAGGTAACTTATTAAAGGTTCTCCTGGCCAGCAGGTTGCCAATGAGGCAGGTGTTCTCTCTGAGCAGGACAATTCAGTCTAGGGTGTCCCTTCAGGTCTTGACTTTTGTGTCACAGCCGATGCATTCTGTGTGTTGTAGTACTGTTTTGCTACTGTTGAACTGATAAGACCAACACCCCTGAAATCGGTGATTTGTAGATGAAAAGTTCAGGACTGGAAACGGTGCCCGTAATGACCTGGAGTGAGCAGGTCACACAAGTTAAATTAAACCACAAATTATATGATAGACAAAATACTAAACGGTACAAAACGGGGTTTTTCGGAAACAATTGGAAATGATCTCATCAGTTTGACTTCTCATCTACAAAGGGGGCAGTCTTCTTAGCAAGATGAATGGTTTTGTCTTATTTATATATATTCAAATAAAATGACCTTAAAGTAACACAAGAGAAAACTTTAGCTGTCGCTGTTTGGCCATCAGATTCACAGTCTATCTAGGCATTTACTTTCATTGTGTGTCTAGTTACAACTCCCTCTGGCCTCAGTGTGCTTCTTGTGTGGACGGGGTGCGAAGCTGTAGACAACCAAGCAAGCACCAATTCTTCAGAGTTCAGGCCATGTAGAAAATCCCACCCCATCATCCTTCATAATGGAGGGTATTTGAATCTTTTTGATCAAAATCAAACTGAAGGGGGGGGGGGGTGGGTCGCTGCTCCATTATCGGGGGCACAGGGTTGCTTGGATGGCTAGATAGCGTAGTTCTACCATATCAAGGTGGAACTCTCAGGTATTCAGCGAGTACGCTAGAACGCCGACCAAGGCTTTAACTGCAGCGAGTATGGAGCTCTAACAGGCGGAGCATTTGACTCCTTGTCTCCAGGGGGATTTCTACCCCATGGTCACAGACATGTGCTTCCTAGAAGCAATAACAAGTATGCAGCACGAGTTAATTGGGCCCGGGATTACTCACATCATGAGCATATGATTATTCATATTGGGCCAATCACACAGCTCTGCTGGTGGAGGGCTTTGAGGCACAATTTTTTGCTGGGTTTTCACCATGGTCCCATGCCTCAGGTCCCCATCAGACAACCTGCAGGTTGGAATGTAAGTCCTTAGCTAGTATGATGTCCAAGGAGCAAACATGGACCTATTTTCCTTAAACTTTCTGGTCCACGAGTGCCCTGCTATAGACAAGTGGGCCCGGTTATGAAAGAAGGGAGTAAGTATGCGGCAGCGATGCGAGTGCATGCAGTGCTCGGCAGTGTTTTCTGGTATATCAGTCACAATGGGATTTTCCTAATTGTTCAGGGGTTTGATATGACCAGCCACTTGGTCAGCCAGCAGGTTCAAGAGTATCCAGTTGGGGATCCGGAAGGTAACCCAAGTTGCATATCAGCGTACATTCAACTCAGCCGAATGCCTGGACAGGCCAGTGCATATACGGGCAAGCCGTATAAGCTCTCTGGGGACTGCCGTTTATAGGCGCTCAGACTGCGAGATTCGCAACAAAATGCCCCCATGGAGGTATATGCCCATCAGTCTGGGAGGGGGGTGGCGGCGTTATAAAGACCCGAGTAGAAGTGAGGAGAATTGGATAGGGTGTGTCCCGGCGGCTAGTTGCCAGGCAGTGGAACCTTTTTATACTTTAGGCAGGCAGTTGGGGAAGGGCAGTAATACTAAGACCTTAGGGCACCAGATGCAGCTCTGGTTGATTTCCTGGGTCATCATGTGAAGACTGATCCATATGATGGCGTGGAGACCATTGATCCATTGTACGGTCTGGTGCTGCCCAGAGCTGTGGCTTGGGCAGTCAGTCGGACCAAAGACACTCATATTGGGCATCCTGTGGCTGCCATTGAGTTTTTTCCTGGGACAACAAGCGGTTGACTCAGGTGTGCTGCACATGCACTGGTGGCTTTCCCAGGGTCTAGTGAGGCAGGGCATCTTACTGGCTTTTACCAGGTGTGTTTTTTGTTCAGCAAATGCTCCGGTGCCACTTGGACAGTTGTTGGAGACCAAGTGTGCTGTCTTTGGGCATACTGTGTCCGTCAATGAGTTTTGCTAACAAGTGGATGGCTTTAGTATGCAGGGTGCACACTAGTGGTTTTCTGGTATAGGGAAGCTCAACATTGTTCTGGTTTGGTCAGGTGAGTCTTGGTTCATTAAATGTTCTGGTGCCGCCTGGAATGCTGCTATGGCCACCGGTGGGACGAGGAATACATCCTGTATAAAGAAGAAGGTTCTGGGTTTACTCAGCGGTAGGGTTCATTCAGAGCTAGTTGAGGGGTAGCAATGCGCGCAGGGGTGCCCTCCCCAGGGACATAGTCCGGTGAGCTAGCTTGAGGGGGGGGAGGGCGAGGTCACCAATGACCTCTTTGCCCTGTGGTGGAATTTTAGCAGCAAAGGGGGCTATGCAAGAAATTTTGACTGAATTACTAGACTGACCCACCCCTTGGCAGGATGTGGATTTGTGTGGGCACTGGGCTGGCAGGTGAGGAGACTGATCTGCTGGTGGTCTTGGACCCTTCTGTCCTAACCCCTGATACCTGGATTTGAACATTTTGGGGTTTTGCATGGTGACAGGTACCCCAGCAGGGACGGTGCACTATGTGGTTCCCAGGAGTATGTATTGGTATGGAAATATGGGTATTGCCCAACCCTCTGGTGATGGAGGGGAAGTTGTCGTTAATGTATGCTTGCCAATAATCTCTTTGATGCCCTTGGTGGAGGGCGTGGGTGATGTATAAGGAAAGGGGGCTTTCTGGCACCATGCATTCGGGAGACTTACACTGTAATGGCAAGTGGAGACAATTGTTGTTTTGCTTAAACTCTTTGAGCTGTTACTGATCTGGTGTCCTGTATTCACATAACCAATGTCTACTTAACTAAGAGTTTTTTTATTCCTGGCTGTGACTGTGTGAATAAATGCTACCTAGTGGTAAACCACCATCATAGAAGTTGTCTATCTCCTTGGGAGGTTCCAGGGGGGAAGGGCAGCGACTTGCACGTTGTGAGTGAAGTTTGAAGTTTAAGTTTATTTGATTTAGTTCTCAACTGAGAACCACAAATATTTGATACATGATATAAAGGTTTAAACAGTAAAATAATAAAAATTTTCATTCTAATACAAAGTTAAAAAGGATTTTAAAAATGTAAATATATTATAACATACAAATTCATTTGGCGGAACCTTGCAAAGCGAGATCAAGTCCTGAACAGAGGTGATTCTACATTTTATATAAATTGGTTGTAGAAATCTTTTTCTTGCTTCTACGACTAACGAATTTGGGCAAGTAAACAACAAATGTTCCAAGTCTTGCTCCCCTCCATTGCATAAATTACAGAGACTACTAGATCTTTCTTTCGATAGCCACTTGCAAGTAAAAGATTTTAGAGGAAGTGTCTCAAATCGGAGCAAGACAATCGATCTCCTAACTCCATGCTTTAGGTTAAAATACATATACTGTTGTGATGTCCTATAGACCAAAGTTTCAGCATATTTTTTATATAGTGACAAATTGGCGCAGTGCTGAACGTCAAGGTCAAAGCTTAATCTTGGAGTGAAGTTTTTTAAGAAAAGCTTCAGCTGGGCAGGGGTCCATGATTGTAACAAGTCTGTATTAACATTTGATAATTTAAAAGCAGTTGAGACATTCCTACCGAATACATATTTTAAAGTTCCTTGGTCAAATGTCTCTGTTTTGAGTAGGGAACGCAGCGTTCCTTCTTCCGCATGAAGGAGGTTATATGCCCATCTGATGACGTTGCTAATTCCTCTAGCATAGGAACTGACTAGTGAAAATTCTGGGCGAAGAGCTTGTACCGGGACTGCTTGGGACATCTTTGCGAGTTTCCGTAAGATCTTCCCTTCTTTTAGATCTAGATGTTTCCATTGTTCTAAAGGGATATGTTCTAGAGCATATGAAAGCACTGGCGGAATCTTGGCACTATAAACCTGGAGTAGCGAAGAGAAGTGTCTTTGGCCAGTCGAGGCATATAAGCGTGATAGTGCCCCCGCGTGGACGTCAGCTTTCCGGATTAAATTCTGTACATGGAGCACGTTTTGTAGGGACTTTGTAAAGATTTGACCTAGATAGGTGTACTCGTTTGTCACTTCCACCGATTTTCCCCCTAAAGTCCAGTTGAATTTGATACTCCGTTTCCTTCCCGAGAATGGAACTATTTTTGTTTTTGCGATATTCGGTATTAGATAATTTTCCTCCGTATAGGTATGGAGTGCTTGCAGGCTTCTTTGCAGACCGAATGGTGTTAGGTCTAAAATGATTACGTCGTCTGCATACATCAAGGTGTGAATTTTGTGGAGAGCAATTTTAGGTGGAAAATTGCAGATCTGTTTAAAACAATCAGGTAGATCGCTGAGATATAAGGAAAACAATAAGGGAGCTAGAAGGCATCCTTGTCTAAGGCCGTTTAGGGTCGGAATTAGGTTTGTGAGACCTTTCTCCCTCCCCATTTGGACCTGACACCAAGTCCCGGAATATAATGATGTTATTACGTGGAGTAGGTGATCCGGGATACCCATTCTGCTAAGCTTTCTCCAAAGCGTTCCTCTATCCACCCTATCGAATGCGGTGGTGAAGTCGACAAAAGCAGCATACACAACCTGAAATTTTGAGGACACATATTTGTCCAGTATGGTTTGTAATACAGCGATGTTATCGGTGACCGAGTGCTTTGGTCTGAATCCGGCTTGATATAAGGGAATTAGACCTGATGAGAAGGCCCAATCTTTAAGATGGTCTAATACTGTTGATGAAAAGATCTTTCCTGTTGCATCCAGGAGAGCTATCTGCCTGTAGTTGCTGGGAAGCAGCCTTGAACCCTTCTTGTGTATAGGGATTACAATGCTCCCCTTCCAAGATTTAGGGATTTCCCCTGTTGTAAAAATGTGGCTATAGAGGGGAGATAAGAATTTGCTCCATGCTCTAGGATTGCTTTGGAGAACTCTGATCGGGATTTGGTCCGGGCCCGTTGCTCCCGTTGATTTTGCCTTTTTTATATGTAACTCAATTGAAAAGGGACTTGGTGCTCCGAAATCTAATGTACTTACTCCAAAAATTCTTGCTGGGCTGTTATTCCTTTCTGAAATAATATTTAATTTGTATAGATTGGTTAGGTATGATTCCCATTCTGCCGGGGGGACCGGGATAGATTGTAATGCTTTTTTTGTGCCTATTTCTTTGGCAATTATATTCCAGTATTCACGTTGGTTATTCTATTTTGCTGCTATCTGGATGTCAACCCAGTTTTTATCCTGAATTTTTTCCTTGTTTTTTACTTTTTCTCTCCTGCGCTGGTTTTTCAATTTGTTTATTTCTAATTGTTTAGATGCAGAGTATTCAACAAACTGCAACCTTATTAGTTTATTTAATTGCTTTGCATTAGTGACCAAGTTCGGTTTTTTTGTTTTGGTTCTTTGTTGGGCCCCGCTGTTTTAGTTTTTCTTGTAATTCTTGTATCAACGTTTTGGTAGCTATTTCAAAGTTTTTGGTAAACCACCATCATAGAAGTTGTCTATCTCCTTGGGAGGTTCCAGGGGGGAAGGGCAGCGACTTGCAGGTTGTGAGTGCACTAATAATAAGCATCTCAGTGCACAGATGGGAGAGAGAAAGGAACTGAGATATGGTTACGTAGGTGAATTGTATTGAAGAGCCTGTCATTTAATGCACAGTGGTGCATGGTCATTTCTGTGTTGGGCTTTGTTTGCAGCATTTTGCTTGAAAATTGTTCCTTGCTCCTTATTTCACGGCATCCACGGTTGTCCACATTGGTCTCAACGCTGAGGTGTCCTCCGGTAACTTTATTGTCATTGTCAGATTAGTATTGGTGAAATGTGTAATTTGTTGTTAAAGCAAGCTCTCATGCTATTGTCCACACTAAAGGCAATACATTGCTATACGAATTTATGGAACATAACAAAGCCTAATATATCCAGAATTGACAGTGTTCTCTTGTTTCAGACAGAACCTATAATCTGTGGGGTGCGACCTGACACTCACTTAGGAAGGATCTAATGTAATTTGTGCCCTCATTGACAAAGCTCTGGAACTTGATGGGCAAAATATTGGTCTGTTGTCCAACCTGTCATGAACAATGAGATGAGCCCTGTATAAAAAGAAAAAAAAACCCACAAGAAGTAAACATGCTGGAACATGCCGCGGAGGAGTGCATTGCACATTTCCTACTGTCCAGTGGAACTGCTTTCCGATCACACATACATGAGGACTCCCTCCCTCTACACCCTCTTTCAATCATTAGAGCTGTCTCTCTCTCTCTCTACCATTGTCACTTACTCTTTTTCTGTCACTCTGTTTTAAGTCCTGTCTTAGTCTCACTGTGGTGACATCTCCCTCAATTTTCATCCATCTCTCTTTTTTCTCTTTCACTCCCTCTCTCCCACCCACTGATACATGAACTACTTAATTTACTCTGCTCTCTCTCCGTCTTTCACTGTCTTTTCTCTCTCTCCCACTCAACTGTTTATTTTCCTCACCCCCCTACTCTTATCTTTTTTCTCCTTCCACCGTGCATCCCCATTTAGGGCGACCACCTCTCATCAGGTCATTGAGGATACTGCCTCCAGTCCTGAACTGTTCAGCTACAAATCAATGATTTCGCTAAATAGTCTAATTGTTCAGTGGAAGCGAGACAATACCAAACCATCGGAATATAAAAGTCCAGAAGTAGAGACACTGTCCGCATTGACTTACAAGGAGGCAGTCATCTCTATGTGCATCTGGATCATGCTTCTCTCTTCCCAGCTCCTCTCGGTTCCCCATAACACAAACAAAACAATTTTCTTGCACTTCTCCACCTTCCCACACACGAACGTCATCTAGTTCTCTCCCCTTTGTTTTAATCCTTTTTCATTAATCAACTAAAATTAACTTTTTTTACTGTCTCCTCTCTCCTGCCGTTATTCACACATACCAGATTACTCTCTATCTCAATCCTCTTCCTACAACAATCTGATCTTTCGAGCCTCCCCATTTTTTCTCGCATAACTTTATCCTTCCATAGTTCTCTGCTCAGGGCGGACTGGCCACCAGCATTTATATCAAGTGGGATTTTGAATTGCTCTGTCACATTAGGCATATTTATAGTTCCATTTCACATATTTACAATATTTTTAGGTTCAGGAATATTAAGTGATTTGCCAATCACATAATTTTCAGTCAAGGGTGGGAGCCAGTACCCAATCCCGCTTCCCCAGTTTTTAAAAGTGTCGGCATAGCGACTAGACAAGATTTCCTCTCATAAAGCAGAAAAGAGAGGAGACCAATCCCATCAAGGCAATCTGACGATGCAGCCCGTTTTCTAGACTCATGCCATCTTCCCCGCCACACACTTCACTCTACATGTCACTGTGCCCAGAAAAATATGTCTCAAAGTTCTACTGCATAGGTAGGTTACTGAGGGACTGCCACGCATAACACCGTTTTACCAATGCATGATGCTATTAATGGACTAGTATATTATTTCGTCTCAGTTTGGTGAGTATAACATACAGTGATCTACTGTGTCGGCTCCCGCCACACCATGATGGATACTGTTTCCAGGCCTTCACTTTTAAGATACATTCATTGTTCTTAGATGCATTTTGTTGTCTTATGTTAGTATTAAAGAAATGAAGGCACTGAATTGTAGCGCTGCATTTGTATGACTAGTTCAATGGGCACAAGCTAGGACTACACGGACCACAATGCATTGGGTTGCCACATTTAAATTTACGGCTGATAGCAGGATCCCAACCAACCCGTAGTCCTAAAATCTGCGAGAATCCGTGCAGCCTCTGAAATAGCTAGGCAAATGTCATTTGTACAAGGTGGTTAATGTATCATCTGCCTGTATCCCTCTCCCAATAATATACAGCGCCACATTTCTCCCCTGGTAGGGCCATGCTGTCTAAATGCCATTACATTCTCTATCAGTCTTTTATTTCCAGTGCCATCTTAAGAATTTTTGGAGCCTGGGGAAAGTCCCCTGTGCGGAAAAACGTATCTATGACCCATTTGGAGCTCAATACATTCCTTGTAATTCCAAACAATATTAAAGTGTATGTTAATTGTTCAAAAACTGGGCACTCAGAAACAGTCGAAAGCTTAAGAGGCCAAGCATCTGTCTTCTAAACAGTACAAAAAAAGTTTGAACAAGCAAACATGAAACCAATTTTTGTGCTTGGATCTAGATTATTTTCTGTCTTGCAGCAACAACATTCTACAAGCAATTCAACAGTCAGCCAGCCTGTTGCTTCATTTCTTGGAAAGAAAAAGCCAGGGTGGCATGATGGACGTTTAGGAGACTTGTGAAAAATATTAAATTAAGACATATGCACATTGTGCTTGAAACTGATTCCAGATATCTGTAAAAATACCGCCCTACTCTTGCTGCAACAAATAAAAGCCCTGCTCTGAAGATTTTCATTGGGTGAAATGTTATCATTTTCTCCTTAAGTTTCCCTCATCTCTTTCTAGGTGTACATTTCTCAGGTTAGCCACTGTGCTCCGAATTGGTCAAATATCATACCTTGGATGCGGTGGCAGACAGGAGAAACACGATTAGGTAAAACAGGAGTAGAGGGAGAAGGAGAATAAAGGTAGAGATAGAGATGAGGTTGAGAAATAGGGAGAGATGTAAGGTAAAGAGAGAAAGGTGAGGCACCCTAAAAGAGACTCAGAGCGGAAAAAGAGGATGAGATTTATAGAGAAAGAGAGGTAGATAGATAAGGAAGGTTTTACAGAAAGTTGGAGATGTTGATGGAGCTTGAGATAGGGAAAAGGAAATGTAGAGGCAGGTGCAGGGTACACTACAGATTGAGGCAAAGAAACAGATAAGTAAAAAGACGTTAATGCAGAAAGAGGCAGAAGTAGACAGGGAGATGAGGTTGTGAAAGAAGTATAGAAACATGCAAGTTATAGAGAGAGTGGTGAGTTCAAAGGGCTACACGGACAGAGGTATATGAAGATAGGTCATGTAAAGAGAATAACGAGGCAGAGATAAAGGTTGATAGGGCACAGTTAAAAGAGAGATGATGTGTAGAAAGAAGTGACAGAGCTGAGGCAGAACAAGAGAGGTGAGGTTGAAACAGAGATAGTAAGTGAGAAAGAAAGAGAAAAGTAGAAAGAAAATTGTGAGGTAGAGAAATAATTGAGGTAGAAAGGGTGAAATGCACTAGCGATAAAGAGGAAGCTAATGAAAGATAGAAAAAAAGTGGTAGCAAGAAACAAGTAAAGTAGTGAGAGAAATGGGGTACAGGGAATAGAAGGGGAGAGAAGAAAAATGAAGAAGTGAGATAGTTAATGAATGGTGAGGTTAATTATAAGATTAGATAGTAATAAAGGAAAAGAGTGGATTAAAGAGAGATGAGGTAGTTAGGGAGATGTGAGTTAGAGAGAAGAGGTAGTGAGAGATGAGGTAGAGCAGTAGGCGAGGTACAGATAAAGGTAAGCTAGAAGGTGATGAGGTAGAGTGACGGCTAGAGAGAAATTAGGCACAGAGAGATATGTAGAGACACGTTAAGAGACAGAAGAGGTTAAGTGAGAAGTCAAGTGGATGGAGAAGAGGTACAGGAAGGTTTAATGGATACAGAGCAGTGAGGTGCAGTAAGAAGGGCTGAGGTCGTGGGGAGGATGCAGTAGAAAGAGGAGAGGAGCAGTATAGATAAGCACAGAGAGTGTGGTAGAGAGAGGTGAGAGGACAGTAGGTAGAGGTAGGGGTGAAAGGAAAAGAAAAAGAGAGGTGTGTTGAGTGAGGTGTGATGTGGGCATAGGTGATGTGCTGGGAACGGAGCTAGAGAGGTGATAGATCCATAAAGATGTAGAGAGAGGTGGACAGAGAATGGGATGAAGAGAGTGGGTTGAGGTAAAAGATGAGAAGTGAAATGAAGGAGGTGACGTAAAGTAAGGAAAGAGACATAAGACAGAAAGGTTTTTAAAATATTATTGCCACCAACTGTCTCCTAGGGCGGGGGATAAAGAGTGCATATCTGGCACGCACACTAAGCTTATGTGAAGCCTGCATGCCCATCTCTCAGATTAAAAAAGAACATTTTTATCTACACAGTGTTATTTTACATTGGGGCGTCTGACTGTTTTAATATTTTTACCAGCGGTCCCTTAGAAAATGGGGGCCCTAGACAATTGCCCATGCAAAGAAACTGCCAGGCATATTTCTTAAAATTTTGTACAAGGCACAAATAGAGCAAATCATTTCTTCTTTTTTTTAAATTTCTTATCTATTAATGCCCTTATTACAGTTTAAAGTTTTAGGGTCATATGTACTATTCTTCTGGTTGCAATTGGGGACTAGTCCTTTCACGGCCAGAAACTTATTTTGAGAACCGAATTATGTACTAATAGGTTGGTTTGCAAAATAAGGATTTGGAGTGAGCTGGAATATGATCTATATTATTAAAATTCCTGAGGTATGTCACAAACTGGAACTCATTGAACATTATTATAGAGATAGCTGCTAGCAAGGGTCAGCAGACCAGCATGTCTGTGACTGAATAAATATATATAATAATAATAATAAATATATATATATATACATATTGTGAATATATATATATATATATATCTCGTGAATTCCTTAAAGGAAATGGGGCTGCTTTTTTATTTTTGAAGTTTCTTTTTTGATTAAAGTAAATGTTTGAGAGTGGGCTGGTAGTGGTCCTGTGGGTCACTGCATACTTCCCCTGAAAATTTTACCTCAATTCACAAGGGCAAAAACCTCCAAGGGCCCCTTCCCTTTTGTGAATAAGCTTCCATCCCAACTTGGGAATCGGTTACTTATGAATGGATTTCGACTAGATTTACAGTTGCA
The DNA here is from genome assembly GCA_963921515.1 of Calotriton arnoldi. Lineage (NCBI taxonomy): Eukaryota > Metazoa > Chordata > Amphibia > Caudata > Salamandridae > Calotriton > Calotriton arnoldi. Next base: position 18,377 of record CAWUFW010016873.1, read on the forward strand.
AACCATTGATATATCTGATATTGAACCCACAACTTGGAAGGGACTCCCACAACATGCTGCTTCCGAATTGCAACTGAGTAGTCAAGTGTAAACCCATTTCAGGAGCTGGTACAATTTTACAACTCCTAATTCCTTGGTAAATGGGAAATAACATATTTGCGGTCACAGACACCAGATCTGAGTGTACGCGACTGCACAAATGTTTCCTTCATCTGCCCCAGAATTCTTTGACTCTAGTTTGCACAGGGATTGAAATTGTACATTGTGTGATAATGGTCACACCCTCACAGTTTTTCCCTTGATACATTCCCGGGAGCTCAAACCTGACAAAATTTATCACAGAGGAAAAAAGGACTGAAGAAAGACTAAAAGATGTGAAATTCAGTGCCCTAAAAACCGACTGTGCATATCATGCCTCATTGCCCTATTGAAAACTCAGAATAGGAGTTATTTACCACACACTGTAAATTCGTCATCTGGGGTAATTATATCTATCACATATGGTAAATACCCAAATATTTTCCACCCAAATTGAAATTAGGCCTATATAATGAGGACCTAAGAAATGAAGACAATAGATTTCTACCCGTCAGGCCACATATCAAAGTTTCGGAACCTGTCACAAATGGAGCACATGGTTCTTCAGAATGTTTACTGCTATGGAGTGAGGAGGTGCAAAACCAAATTGTATTCTGCTTTGCAAATGTCATAGATGGGACATAGTTTGAGTAAAAGACGCTTGGTTGGTTTCTGATTGTGTACGCAGAACGTTGCTTCACAGAGCTTCTAAAATAATCTACATTGTCAAAGTGGCCTCACATGTCGGACAGTATTTCCCCCACGGGTACTCTCCTCGAAGTCTCTAATTCTAGCCACTATTTCCACCAATTAGAGCCAGTTCTTACATTTCCTTCTCAATTCCTTGGTGTGGAGAAGTAGCAGCAAAGATCATCAACCAGTGGTACTTCGAAAATGTTGATGGCACATTTCTTGGTATGGAGTTCCTCTTTGAACATTTTCCATGGTATGGAGTTCCTCTTTGAACATTTTCCATCAGATTGAACAATATGCGGCTTGGTGAATTCTAGCTGCGAGAACTCTCCAACAACCCATTTTATGTCTCTACCAACGCTTTCCATGGGGTGGCCTGTAAGCATCAACTCGGAGCATCAACTCTGTTCACGGGTGCTTTCCTTTAGTGTGAACAAGAAAGACTCTTGTGTCGGCATTATTTATTTAATCTAATAGGGCCACATGTATCATGCATTTTACCGGTCGCAAACTGCCCGATTAGCAGAATTGGGCCTTTTGCGACCTGTAAAATGCATTTTGGTATGTATGAATTCCAAGTTGCGCTTTGATAATGTTACCGGATCGCAATTTGGAATTGCGAATACATACAGACTCGCAATTAGAAAGGGGCGTGTTTAGGGCATCCCTTCCTAATACTGAATCGCAGCAGAGTGTAAGAATGTTTTGCGACTGAAAGGCGGTTGCAAATCATTTGCATTTTACCACCTACTTCAAGTAGGTTGTAACCCATTCGCAAATGGGAAGGGTTCTCCAAGGAACCCCTTCGCTTTTTGGAATGCTAGCGAAAACATTTTTTCAGATCAGGCAGTGGTCCCATGGACCACTGCCTGCTCTTAAAACATTAAAAGAAAACTTTTCATTTTTCTTTTTTTTTAACGCAACCCGATTTCCTATTAGGAAAACGGGCTGCATTTAACAAAAAAAAATGGTTGCTTTATTTAAAAGCAATCATGGACATTGTGGTCTGCGGACCCCAGCAGGCTACTATTGCCGTGATTTTAGCTATTCCCAATGGGTCGCAAATTGCGACCTACCTCATTATTATTCATGAGGTAGGTCGATTTGCGACCCACTGGGAATCGCTAAATGAAACTCATGGAGTTTCACACAATAGGAATAGTGATTACCTGATTGCGATTCGCAGAAAATCGCAATTAGGTAATTGCTATTTCCACTATTGATACATGTGGCCCATAGCCTCAACAACACTTGGTGGCTGATATGTATGCGTGCTCTTTCTTTCTAGACACCAACCGCCAGATGTACAAAGTTTTTTGCGGTCGCAAATGGCGTGATTCATAGAACCAGGCCGTTTGAGACAGCAAAAAAGGCTTTTCCTATGTACAAACCCCTATTTTGCGAAAATGGGTTTGCGAGTCGGTATTAGGAAGGGGCGTGTCAACTGCGTCCCTTCCTAATAGTGAGTCGCAAAGGTATGTAGAAATGTTTTGCAACCAAATACTGGTCGCGAAACATTCACAATTTACCATTAGATTCAATCTGATGGTAATCCATTCGCAAATGGGACCCTTCCCCTTTGAGAATGGAGGCGAAAATGTTTTTTAAGAGCAGTCAGTGTTCCCATGGACCTCTGTCTGCCCTTAAAAATTGAAAAGAAAACGTTTTTTGTTTTTTTAAAACCCATCCCATTTTCCTTTTAGGAAAATGGGCTGTGTTTGAAAAAAAATGTTGCTTTATTTAAAAAAGCAAACACAGACATGGTGGTCTGCTGTCCCCCACAGGCCACCATCCCGTGTTATTGCACATTCCCAATGGGTTGCAAGTTGCGACCTGCCTCATGAATATTGATGAGGCGGGTAATTTGTGACCCCATTGGGAATCGCTAATGTGTCTGAGGCACATTAGTACATTTCATTTCGCAAGTCTCTAATTGCGAGTCGCAACAAATCGCAATGAGAGACTCGCAAAATGAAATCTAAGTACATCTGGCCCCTTGAACCTATATAACACATTGTGCCATTCACAGCAGAGATGTACTCAAGAGTGCCTGGCACATCATGGGGCCTCCATCCTACCCTGGAGCCCTACAGTGTGCTGGTGAACGCCACAGCAAGGTTTCACCTACCTGCGAAGGTCAGCAGACTGACACAGCAGCAGCTCAGAAGAAAGGCCCAGAGCATGGTGACGCTGCACTCTCACGAGGGCCTTCGAGCAGATGGAGTCCCCCAAGGAGCTCCGTTACCTGTTGGGCAGTACTGCTGCTGCCACCTGAAGCTGTCGGTTCCAACCCAACCCTTTATAAGCCGAGGCGAGCTGGACCCACCCTCTATCTGCACATGGAGCGCAGAGAGCGCCAGTCTTGGCAGCCTGACCAAACAGGATCTGCACTTTATCAGACTCAGCACACCTGAGAAAGAAACGTACGCACCAGAGGAAAATCTGCTATCACAAATCCTTTCCCAAAGCAGGATGCATTTTGAAATAGAGTAGGCACGTTTCTTGCACACTCTGTTTAGTCATTTCTCGGCTCCCACTAATAAAAAGCACACATACTAGAAAGTGAAAAGGGTGTCATGACGTTTTTCCATTCCTCTTTTATTTTGTTGGTGTGCTCCTTCTTTGTTCGTATCCGATACACAGAGGAAAATTGACCTGCAGCAAGTTCATTTGATTTTAATACTATTTCACTAATGCGTTAATGTTGGATTTCCTGTTTTATATATAATTAATGGTATCTTTAATACATATTTTATATTAAATAATTTATTGATTTAAAATTAATATCATTATTGTTGTCTTTATTTTAATTCAATTTCTACATTCATGACATATCACTAATATTATACACGAATTTTTAAATTAATTTTTTTCATAAATATATGCATTTCATGAACTTTAAAAAGATGTATGACGGAACCATGCATCGCGTTGTAACGCATGCTGTTACAATGTGGCCATTACAATGCGAATGCCATTACCACACATAACCTTTGCCACGCATGCCTTTACAACGCATATGCCTTTACCACGCATATGCCTTTACCACGCATGCCTTTACAACGCATATGCCTTTACCACGCATGCCTTTACTACGAATTTCATTGTAAAAGCATGAATGGTAAAGGCATATGCCTGGTAAAGGTTTTACCTGCAATTATAAGGATTTTACAGGTAAGTATAAGCCTTTTATATATAAATAGAAAGGGATTATATTTTCCTGTAAAATACTTGAATTTTCGTGATAAAAGCAAGCATGGTAAAGGCATATGATTGCTAAAAATAAGCATTGGCAAAGCCAACAGGTCTCAGCAATGTGAGAGCTATTGACTTTGTCAGTGTCAATCTGTTTTAGCTATGTTGTGTAGCAGCATGGCTACGGTTCCACATGGCTGAAAGTCAGGGACATTAAGAAAGCCAATAGCTCTTGTATTACCGAGACCTGTGGGCTTTGTCAATGCTTGTTTTTTTATTGCTGGTGGTAGGGAGGGCAAGGGCAGGACGCAACACAGAGGGAGGGCGTGTGGGTGGGGGCAAGACGGAAAATGGAAGGTGGCAATGCCCAGAGAAGCAGTATTGTTTCTATTGTACACTTAGTCCTTCAAGCCAGCTTTGCCTCGAGGAGGCTGACTTTGCAAAGGTGTTCTACACAAATTAATTCCATGATTTACTTTAGAGATATATTTAATCGTGTATTTTTTAACGCACCAAGCAATTATTTTATACATACCCTCAAAATGTCATTCATCTATTCCAGAAGTAATCCATTTATTTGTTTATTCATGCATTCAATCATTTAATCACATGTGCATCAAGTCATCCATCTATTTATGAAATCAATAATTCATTGGTCCTGCATAGAATGCATTCCTTCAAGCATGCCTTTGTTTATGTTCTCTATTATTCATTCTATCACCCATTCATTCTATCACCCTTTTTTCTCCTTGCATTCAACAATTCCCCTGTTCAGTCATGAATTCAACAATCCATTCATGCATTCATTCTTCCAAACTTTTGTTTATTTGTGCGTTTAATCATTCCTTTTAATATCGATGCATGCTTTTATTTATACAGTTAATAACACGTATTCATTCATGATCCAATCATTCATCCATGCAATCATTCTTCAATATATTTGTTTATTCATGCGTTAAGCCCTCTATTCAGTTATCGATACACAAGTTCATTTACCCATGTATTTATTTGTTAATGTATTCCTAGGTAGATGAATTGGGTGCTCTTCTTTTCGCAGTGGTGCAGTGTATCCCATGATGACTTGTGCGCCTTATGAACTGGGAAGACCGGGTACACAGACGGAGGGTGTGTGGTTGTGGGTTTGCCTGCTGTGCCTCATACTGCACCGTGTCGCCAGTGGGCAGCAGAGCAGCAGAGCTCGCCTCAAGCTCTGTTGTACACTCCACTGCTAGACAAGGTGGTTGAGAGTGACAGAGTTTTATTAGTGCTGGCTATGGAGAGGAAAGGTTGGAACGTGAGCCAGGGCAGATGGAGTCAGCGCCAACGTGTGAGGGAAGTCTCTTCCTGCACTCAGAGAAGGAAGAAGGCTACTTGGATTGTTAGGGTACAGCTATGTTTATAAGGATGAGGTAGAAGGAGGGTGTCTGAACTCTTGGAGAGAAGAAGAGACCTGAGTCTAGAAGTTCAGAGGTATACAGCAGAAGGGGTCGTTATTGCCAAGTGTTTAGCGGGATGCATGGTTTTCTGTCCATTTCTTCTGCTGGAGGCTGGCTGTTTGTGTGTTTGAGGTGAGGGATGTTGTGTTTATGGTTTTTCTGTTGTTTGGGGTCCTTGCAGTAATGGAAAATAGACCTTTGTGGATGACCTCTGTATTGATTGATGGGCAGTTCCCATATCGCAGTGTGTGTTTGTATGTGTTTGTGCGTGCTTGGGCAGCTTTCCCATTTAAGAAGCTGTGATTTTGAAGGAGTGGACACACAGTTTTGGGGTGGTGGACTGGCCTAGCTAGGATGGTATGGTCCCTAGTGCCAACATTGGCAACACACCCCACCCACACAAACACATAGCATGCATGCTACATAAATAAATACACAACACAACTTTTGTTTGGGTAAATATTGCTGCAGGTTTATTACATATAACGGTATGCAATATGGTGGGTTATCTTACGGGCGATCCAAGGGCAGGCAGCCATCTGGGCCGCCTGCCCGCCTGATGAGCCAAGCAGCACTGGGGTGAACCCCATCTGTGCTGCCCCTTCTGCTGATCCTCTTCCCGGATCACGTGACACATTTGGTCCCTTATTACTCACGCCCCTTTTAGGGCGGAGCATAGCAAGGCAAGCCCCCGGTTGTTCAGGCCCACAACCGCCCGAAGGACTAACGGGGTGCCAACACGGTTTTCCAGGAACCTCCCATGAGGCTCCTGGGATTTGGCTCTGGCACCCCTATTGTGCCGCGCAGAGGTACCCTTCTGTACCCATTTGCTTCCAGATCGCCCTGTAACTCCGCCTGCAACGAAAAAGAAAACATTACAACATTCCATGTATCTTGCCCCCCACCCCCACGCCGGGTAAGCGGTAGGGTGGGAGACGGCGTGTCCGGCGCAAAAGAGGACGCCCGGATGGCGGGGGAAGGCCTATATACCTTTCCCCAATCCTCGGCGCACCGGGAGTGGCGCGCCTAGCGCGCCACAGGCCAGGATGGGGGGACTCCTCCCTGAGTCCCCGCATTAGAGAAGGGGGTGGGTTGGTGCCCAGATGGCACTAGAGGGCCGCCCTCTTGAGTGGCCCCCTGCGTGGGCCACGGGCAGCCACATAGTGCCAACATTGGCAACACACCCCACCCACACAAACACATAGCATGCATGCTACATAAATAAATACACAAAACAACTTTTGTTTCGGTAAATATTGCTGCAGGTTTATTACATACAACGGTATGCAATATGTTGGGTTATCTTACGGGCGATCCAAGGGCAGGCAGCCATCTGGGCCGCCTGCCCGCCTGATGAGCCAAGCAGCACTGGGGTGAACCCCATCTGTGCTGCCCCTTCTGGTGATCCTCTTCACAGATCACGTGACACATTTGGTCCCTTATTACTCACGCCCCTTTCAGGGCGGAGCATAGCAAGGCAAGCCCCCGGTTGTTCAGGCCCACAACCGCCCGAAGGACTAACGGGGTGCTGACACGGTTTTCCAGGAACCTCCCATGAGGTTCCTGGGATTTGGCTCTGGCACCCCTATTGTGCCGCGCAGAGGTACCCTTCTGTACCCATTTGCTTCCAGATCGCCCTGTAACTCCGCCATAGATCTGGAGGCGGCCACCGTCGCCGCCAGAGCCCCCCACCAAAACAGCTTAGTCTTACCTGCAGCCTCTCATCTCTAGCGCCTCTCGCAATTCTAAAAGGAAGAGGTCCATCCCTACTGGCGATAAGTGAACCCCATCAGCCTCAAAGTATCCTTTCACCTTTACTTGAATCATCTCATGTCTGATGAAACCCAGACCCCTCTGGTCTGTGAACTTGCGCATTGAACCGTTCACTCGCTTCCGGGAATGCTCAACGGCCTCCTCTGACTTAGCCCCCGACCACCAGACCTCACATTGCCCCATGCACTTGCTGATTTCACCCAAGTCAGCCTTCATGGCCTGCAAGAGTGACCTCCTCCCCATGGCAATAAGGTCGTTGCCCCCCAGGTGTATCACTAAAAAATTAGGGGGGCCCCCTGTTCGGCTAGTCTCTGTTCCAATCGGTTCCTGAGGCTGCTCCATCTCATTCCAGGGAAACCCATCCACTCAACCTGTGTATGTGAAAATCCCCGCGTTCAATTCCGGCGCGCCGCCCACTGCGCCACCCTGGAGACGAATGAGTGCCCGATCCCCCATACCTGGAATCCTGATAAAGTAAAAGACACCATTTTTACACTCTGCTTTTTTAATGTTCATTTCCATTACGCATAATATGACATATAGTACACTCAAAGTCACTGCACACTATAATTACAAAACACGAATTAGCCTTCAAGGGCGGAATGTACGCTTGTAGCATTCAGACTCCCAACGCCTCACCTTTTTTACACCCTCTGGCTCCATGCCTGCCTTGAACGCGGCCGTGGCCGCCCCTATCCTGAAGGAATGGCTGGAGTATTTTTTGTCTGGCTGGGCAAGACCTGCCCGTGTTAAGCAAGCCCTCATTAACCGTTCTATCTGGTATTTTGTCAGGGGCCCCTGGTCAGCGTGAATCAAGAGATAGCCGGGGACATTGGGGTGAAGCGCCAAGTACTCTTTTAGCTTGGCGACTGGGCAGTATCTTTGGTCCCCAAGCGGCCTTAGCTCCACATCGGCCCCCCGCCCTGCCTGATCCGTTTTGGACCTTCTGACGTGGATGGACAGGGTACCCTCCAGGACGACATCCTGAATGCTTAAGGCATCGCCTGACCTGTCCGTCTTGGACCTTGCCACTGATTCGAAACTCGCCAAAGAACGCCAGGCAGAAGGCCGCTGTGAAGAGTGTGGCCTCAAAATGCGAATAGGTGACCCCCTCTATCACGTCCAGCATGCCCTGGAGAGTAGGAAAATCGATGGGGGCCCTGCTGTCTGGGACCCTGGGCTCCTCCCTGGCCCAACCCTTGAGGGCCGCCCTGATGAGGAAGGACTTGGTTGGGTCCAGCCCCCCCATTAGCTTGGCGTCATGGCTCACCGCCGCGAAGTGGCCGCATACCCAAGAATGGCTCCTCCCCTGTTCTTTAGCCCATATTACGAAAGCCTGCACTCTGTGCTCAACGGGTAGTAAGGAGAGTCCCTGGGTTTGTGAAACTTTCTTGATGGAGGCCAGGTGTGCCCTATACCGCTTCCTAGTACCTGGTGCCAGCGAGCGTTCTCCCAGTGCTCTCAGTCGTTGCTCCACTGCAAGATTCTCCAGAGGTGTGCCGGGAAGGGGGTCATCTCCGCTCTCACTCGCAGCCAGGCCTCCCGGAATCGGAGCCCTGAAAACGAGAGAGAGCGTCAGCTGCCACATTCTTGACCCCCTCAATATGCCTCGCCCTGAACTCAACATTGCAGCGCAGGCATGCCCTGACTAACTCTCTTAGCAAGCACAGCACCAAAGGGCACTTGGCCGTCTGCCCATTGATGGCCTGCACTACCGCCATGTTATCAGACCAGAATAGGACCTTTCTGTCTGATAGCGTCTCCGGCCACAGATATAATGCAATGACAATTAGGAACAATTCAAGGACAGTGATATTTGCCGATTTGCTGCGCTTGCTCCTGGGCACACCATTTGACACCCAAAATTACCCCAAAGCCCTCTCTACCTGATGTGTCCGTGAAGAGGCAGAGCTCCGGACTGTCTGCCCAAGGTGCCCTCCAAATCACCGTCCCATTAAAATGCGTAAGGAACTCGCCCCACATAGCAAGGTCCTTCTTCAAAACTTTCGCCAGCCGAACCAGGTGATGTTTCTTTGTGACTTTTGCTGTTGCCCTAGCTAATCTTCTGGCGAACACCCTACCCGCCGGGATCACTTTAGCTGCAAAATTGAGCTTTCCCAAGAGGCATTGGATGGCACCCAGGGGGGCTTTGTCCTTCCCTAGCAATGCCTGAATGTCCTGACGCAGCGCCTGCACCTTGTCAGCAGGGAGTCTGGACTCGCCCTTAATCGTGTCCAGCTCAATGCCTAAAAAAGTCAGAACTTGCGCCGGACCCTCAGTCTTACCAGGTGCTAGCGGGACCCCTAGGTGCCTGGCCATGTCTTGAAAGCACTGCAAGCCCCTGCTGCGCTCCTGCGTACCTGCGCCCCCGATGAACAGAAAGTCGTCCAGGTAGTGGGTCACACCCTCCAGGTTAAACGTCCTAGAGGGCACCCACTGCAGGAAGGTGCTGAAGGCCTCGAAGTAGGCACAGGACACGGCGCACCCCATGGGCATACATTTATCAAAGAAGAATTCACCCTGCCACTTGAAACCCAGGAGATGCTGGCTGTCCGGGTGGACCGGCAGCAGGCGGAATGCCGACTCAATGTCTGCCTTTGCCAACCATGCTCCCCTGCCCGCCCTCCTGACCATATCCACTGCCATGTCCAATGAGCAGTAAGAGACCGAGCAAGTCCCCTCCTCTAACCAGTAGTTCACTGAGTTGCCTTCTGGGTAGGACAGGTGCTGAATCAACCTAAAGGCTCCTGGCTCTTTCTTGGGGAGATGACAAAATTCTGAAGGGGGGGCTGCTTGAAGGGGCCAGCCACCCTCCCCAGGGCCGCTTCCTTTTGAATCTTCACCAATACCACATCTGGTAGCTCCCTGGCCGATTTAAGGTTCTCTGCATCCCTGCAAACTAGGGGGCCCCGGTAAGGAATTTTGAATCCTTCCATGAACCCCTCTGCTAGAAGCAGTCTGTCCTTGGGATTCGGATACTCGCAGATCAGGGGGAGGAGGTTGGAGATGATAATGGGGGATGGACCTTTTGACATGGGCATCCTGGGAGGCCCCACCCGGGAGGGTAGGCCGGGGATGTCAACGCTGAGTGAGGGGGGCTCTGGGGGGAGAATTGGGGGGGCTGAACAATACAGCTGTACTATTTATCTTGCCATCCAAGCAGCGATGGGCGACCCTCTCGCTTGTTGTTACAGGAGGTGGCTGGATGTGTGGACCCACACTTGCTGCAGGTATGGGAGAACCTGCAGGCTTTGCCCCAGGAGCAGGACCCTGCGTTGTACAACCTGCAGGTGCCATTGTAAAATTTCCTTGCTCCCTGCTTCTGACCACCTCCCCGACCTCCCCGAAAGGACTGTCTGAACTGGCCCTTCCTCTCCTGCTTCTGACCCTTGGGCTTGTCCCCCCCCATTGTTGTTTGTGCCTATCTTATCCTTACTTTCAGCCATGCCCTTCCCCATATGCTGGACCCAGAGCCGCACCTCCATTTGGTCCCACCCAAGTTCGGGACACATGGCCATCTTTTTCTGGAATTCACAATCATAGCGGTACCATCCCATCCCACCGTTTGTTTCAGCCTCATTGGTTATGGTGCGGGCATACTGAAACAACCCCGGCCCCTGTTCTGGGTATTTCTCCATTATTACTGCCGCCAGGATGGCGAAAGCTTGTCCCCATGTTGCAATAGTTTTATCGGGCCAGGCTTGGAATCGCACCTTCTTGTCCTCTTCCTTACCCCCCATCTTTCTTGTGTCCACCCCCTCAGCCCCGTGCATGAGCAGGGTGAATATGTTGATGAACTCTCGCCTCCAAATCCCCTCCTTGGCCGCTAACGGCACCTCCCACGCCAAGGAGCAACGTCCAGAAACCATTGGTGCCAGCGTGACGAGTGGCTTGGTCGCCACGGCTGCTTTGGGCAGTTCAGCAAGGGGTGTGAGAGAGCTAACTACCTGGGGTGCGATAGGCGGAATCACCACAGAGGGCGGAACCAGGGGGGTGGGGACACTTGCTGAGGACGGGGGAGCCGCAACCTCCCGCTGCTGCCCCCCCAGCTCTGGTGGGCTGCCACTTGACACATCGCCGCCCTGGGTTCCCCCTCGCCCAGAATCTGCTGAGGCCCCTGGTTCCCTACGTTGGCGGCTCCCTCGGAAGCTCCCTGCCTGCTTGCCGTGCTAGCGAGCCCCCCCCAGACCTGCGTAATAGACGGTACCCCCAGCGCGCCCCCAACCGGAGCAGCCGCAACCCTTCCATCACCAGTGTTAACGCTGGTGCCCTTGGCGAGAGTGCTGGCCCCAGCGAAACCAGATCTGACTTCTGCCATGAAGCTCCTCAAAGTGTCTGTGAGCTTACCCAAGTCCTCTGTTGTGGCGTAGCTCGCTGGGGGTGTGCTGCTGGCCGGGGGTGTTACTGGTCCTGGTGCCGGGGGCGGGGGAACGGACAAAGGTGTGGCGGCAATTTGGGAGGTGGCCATGGCCCGACTCTTGGTTGGCAGCGGGTCTGCCGGGAAGTCCTTGACTGTGGGCCTGCGTATCCTCTTGGACCTAGTGGGGCCTGCCTCCTCACTGGGCTCCTGCTCTGTGGTCGGGACCGCACTGGCGAAACCAGAGTCCTCTGGATTATTGGCCTTCAAGAGTTCCGTGGCCCAAGCCAATCCCTTGGTCTTAGCCATCTCGATGAAGGCTACAAGCTGAGCGTCCTGGGAGGTACCTGGCTGAGTTTCCTCCACTTGGGACCTCTGCGAGAATAGAGGAGGGGATCCCTGGCTATCCATGCTGCTTCCTGCGTTTGCCGACTCAATCTGGAAGAAAAATACAACTGTAAGCTACTCCGGCCTAACAGGTGAGCCAGGCACGACCCTGCTCTGTCCAGGTGCCCCGCTGCAGCGTCCCACCCCTATCTCTGTACTTACTTTACTGACTGTGGCTATCGAGCGTAAGCTGACGACGCCAGGTGGGTGCTTCGATGAACTCTGAGTGCGGAGATGAAGAAAGAAGGTTAAGTAAGCTCTCCCCATACCTCCCCTTGCACCATGCCTTCATCGCCCCCGCGCCCTGCCAGGCTCCATGGAGCGGCGAAAAGCGCCCCCGTTCTTACGATCCCACCCCTGCCGTATGTTCCGTGACCCTTCGAAAAGGAAGAGGACTGCTCCCTCTCCCTGCCTGCTAGGCCTTGCTTACGCTGCGGCTTGTGCCTCCGGGGTTCACCCGTGCACCAGTACCTGTTGCACGTTCGTGTACCGATAGGCAATCTGGTGATATCTGCGCTGAACGTCAGATCCTGACCTGCCCAGGGAGACAAAACAAGAATAAGGAACGTTCCGGTTCACTGCGGCTCCCTCAACATGACACACAAGGCAGGGGCTGCGCAACCGTGTGTGTTTGGGGTGGTTGGGGGGGACAGGGGCGGGGGATGGGATCCATGTAGGTGATGTGCGAGATAGCCCCCAGCTGGCTCTGTGGTAGGCCGAAATCCCGCCCCGCGTGGCATGAGGAGACTCCTGTAGTATAAAACAGACATCATTATACCAACTCAAATGCACAAGAATCAAGCGGTCATACACGGCAATGCAAACATAGACAAAGGGCCGACTTGCCCACATGTGCATATGATAATTACAGGCACATCATTAGAGAAGGGATGTGCGCCGTGGTTGAGTCCCAAGTCACGATGTCGGCTCCCACCGCTGCTCTCCGCTTTGAGAAAATTGCAGAACGGGGGTTTTAGCGAAGTCTTAAAGGTGATTAAATGAGACATGGCAAACAAGCGCGCACCAAGCCAAGGCAGGGGGCCCAGCAGTGCTAAAGGTTGCAGACCCCTGCTAACGTTCGGGGTCGAGAGAGGCCACCACCTAGGGCCTCTCATCCAGCACTGGTGGCTGCAGTTCCCACTCTTCCCCACTGCATCGGCTGTCACCCCCCTTACCGGTCCTCGCAAAAGCTTGGCATGAACCTTTACCACAATGGAATTCTTTGAAAGCATAGGCGGGATCGAACCCTTGTCATGTGCGAGCCTATGGTACCCGAGGTACCAGACTTACCATTGGGAAATTCTGTACAGAAGTTAGGGGGTCTCAAACCTGAAACCTCTGATACTAACATGGATGAAAACGCACGTGAGCAATTCTAATTGGCTGCATAGCTCCTTAGTGATCGCTGGACCGCAAACGGCATGCTGCCTGGGCACACCGGCGGCCGGACTGCACCCGGTGCAGCCTACTTGAGCTGGACACCGGCATCCCCTTACCTGGCTCCCACGGGGGGGGGCAGGACCCCGAGGCCAGCGAAAACCACGCGGCGCCTGATGGCTCCGGGGGCTGGGAGACTGCGAGCCCGTTGCCCCCACACGCCTGCTGCAGCACACCACCCATCGGCGCTGCCTGCCCCGTCATGCTTGCACCATGGGAGGCCCGACCCGCTGCCGGGCGAGGCCTCCCCCACGTGAAGAAAGTGCCATTGCCTGTAATGCTTGACTCATACACCACAACCGTCGAAACACCAGGATTTGAACACATAACCTTTAGAGTAATCGTCAGAGACTTTAACCACTAGGCCATGGTGACACATACAAATAACGTGAGACACCCGCTTTGAACTTGAAATGTGATGGCTCCCTCACTTACGGGCATTGTACAGCCTCGGTGCAGCACGTGGAGGGCACCACCTCCACCGTTGCCGCGCCCAGCTCACGATCTCCCGCAGAGATCCGAGCGGGAGCCGCCAAGATCAACGACACAGGCTGTGACACAGGGCCATGTCGCCATTGCAAGTGGCGCGAAAGTAGCCCCCCCCTCCTGAGCACCGCAAGTATCCGCAAGTATCCCAGTGAGGTTCGTACCAACGGGAACAGGTAGGCACGTCCTCCAGGCCTATGCAAGCCTAGATGTACATTAGCCCGCATTGTGATTGCCCCGTGTCTCCGGTGCGCACCCCCAAGCGGCAAGCAATTGAACGGGCCGGCGCGGACCCGGCAGGCTGCGTGCCCCGCCGCGCGACAGGAACCCCCAACAGGGTGAACCCTACATCCCCATGAGCCACAACGCCAGCCCTGGGCACCGGGGGGCAAAGGTGGCCGTGGCACGTTCACGCCTCAGGGCCAGTACGGGCGGCCTGCAGGTGGAGGTCTGGTGCCTCCCCTTAAGGGAGGGAGGCCCGCGCAGACGAAAGGCAGGCCACGGGGAGGGGGACCCAAAGGACAACAGCCCACTCTCCCCACCCCCGGGCGGGGCAGCCCCCCACCATCGCCGATCACCCTGGGTTCAGCACGCGGGCTATCACCCGCAAAACCCTGGGCCCCGCTCAGGCCACGACGCCCAGCCGGGAGGGCATTCAGCCAACCTCCGCTCTGCGCCCCCTCCCCGGTCGGCACCGCCTGGCCCGGTCCGGGTGGGGTGCCGCTGTCGTAGCCCTCTAGGAGCTGGCGTCCCCCCCCCACTGGCGGGTCGTTGCCCAGCCGAAGCCGGTCACGCACCCACCCAACGGGAGGTGGAGTGGGGGGGGATTTAAACACTCACCGCTATTGTAACAGCTCCCAGGGGATCAAGGACGACCGAGGGCAGACACACGACGAAGACGGCGTGTCCGGCGCAAAAGGGGGAAGGCCTATATACCTTTCCCCAATCCTCGGCGCGCCAGAAGTGACGTGCCTAGCGTCCACAGGCCAGGATGGGGGGACTCCTCCCTGAGTCCCCGCATTAGAGAAGGGGGTGGGTTGGTTCCCAGATGGCACTAGATGGCCGCCCTCTTGAGTGGCCCCCTGCGTGGGCCACGGGCAGCTGCATAATGAAAACACAGAAAGTTGCATCCCTGGCTCGAGGTAGACGCAGCCAAAACTACTGTGCTATGGGGCCCAGTCCACAACAATTTATCCTGGTGCTACCGCACCTGCTGTACTCTGTACTGATAACTTCTCACCTGCTGTGGTCGCTCCTCCTCATGGTGCCCAGCGGCCCTGCCTCACTATTGTTTACTTCATTGCCCCTGCTTGCACGTGACTTGTCTCTAAGGTTACCTTCCTTTATTCACTCCTGTCAATCTGTGCTTTCTCAACACTAGACTGCACACAGGACTAGACTCCAGCACTCTCCTGAGAATGTACCCGGCACGATTTCCCCAAATGTCCAACAGTTCCAATTTAACTTTGCCAGACCTGTGGGCGCTGCTGGGTGCGTGTGAGACAGTTTCATATGAGACCTCTGCAAGCAACAGAACTAGAGTGCCAGGGGAACCTGGGAAGGGCGTAGTAAGGGTACAACCAATCCGGATATGAGGCACGCGCAGGGGTCTGGCCATCACGCACAATGGCCACGAGCTTGCTCCTGATTGGCAACAGACTTTAAAGCGCAAAGCAAAAGGGAAATATTTCTAAACAGCGTGCCTTCCGCTTTTAGTGTCCGTGAGCGTTAAGCATGCATTACACCAAACCCTGATGAGGGGCAATTTACAAGGCTGCCCAGGCATAACTTTCTGCGTAAGGAGAGAGGATGTGCCGTATCAGCCAGAGCTGTCGACTTTGAACCAGGTTCGAGTCTCGGCGTCTGCTCAACATCCTGTGATTGTGGGCAAATCATTTAATCTCCCTGTAACTACCAAAAACAAATATGTGCTCGTGTAACATAACTGGTGCTTATGTAAAGCACTCCAATACCTTCGGGTCAAGTTTGCGCTATATAAATCTGCAAACAAGAAAATACAAAAGAAAATAAAGTTCAGCACGTGACGGGAATTTGGGGGGGTGAGGGGGAGAACAAAATATAGATTGGCTAGGCATGCTCCACGCCCCCCCCCGCCCCCCACGTCCCTGAAGGAAAGGAGGGTGAGTCAGGCCTGGTTCCAGGAATTTTTATCTGGGTGGGCCAATGCGGGCCCAGTTTATAACAATTCTGAAGGTAGAGTACAAGCCCTAGAGCATGGGTACTCACAAACATTTGCCCTGGGCCACAAAGTACGGTCTGTGGTGTGACCGAGGGTCGCACAGATGCCAGCAGGGTGGCGGTGGGGGTCTGGGTGGGTCAGGGACTGTGTAAGGAGGTCTAAAATTTTTTTTAATAAACAGGCAAGCATTTATTTGCAGGTTAATAAATGCTTGCCTGTTTATTTTTTATCTGAATTTTAGTTCAACAACTAAACAGCAGCTTGTGCTGCGGTTCACCAGGGGGGCCGCATGTAAAGGTCATACTTTGAGTATCACTGCCCTAGAGTTACACAATGCCATCGATTCACCAAAATGCCAGGGGTAGCAGAAGTTATATCACACATCCTTGACCTTAATGACATCACAAGAAGTGACATCATATGACCTTTGGCCCTCAATCTTCCTACAAAGTGACATCACATGACCTTAACACTTATAACATCACAATAATTAACATTGCTGAAGTTAGAATAAAAGCCATAATAAACCTTGACTAATACAATAACAGAACGTTGAAAAATGTCTGTTTTAGATACCACTTGTAATAGGGTGCTGAAGTCATATGAATGGAGATCATTAATCATTTTTCTTAGTTTTACATGAAAAATTATGTGTTCATCTGAAGAGGATAATTCCACATTTATTCTTAGATAATGGTCGGACATTTATGATTCCCTTGTGGCTGCTTATGCAATGAGGCATGCACTGCAAACTATGGGAATATTATAATGTATGCCAGATCCTACAGTATATTACTGTGTGCATCATACACAGACTAAAATACATAAACACCTTCAGAATCCACACACAGAAACAGCTGGGTCTGGTGGACTAATGCATCCACTGTAGGGGCCTGTGTTCGACCTCATGGTCACAGTTTCAAATCCTGGTAGGTCCACTCAGCCTTTCATCCTTCTGAATTCCATAAAATGAGTACCATTGAGTTGGGTAACAATAAACATCTGTTATTCAGTGCCAAGATACCCTTAGGTGAACGTGAATTTTACAAATACACGTTATGTTAGATAATTGAGGTGCAAAAGGACACTCACAGCTCTGGGCTCCGGTGCCACTGCACCTACTGCATCATTGGCAGGTAACACCCTGTCCCCACTCCCCCATACACAGCACCTAACTGCAGCTTGCCTCTGACATGAGGTAGGGTTGCCACATTGCCGTTTTCTTCCAACATGAATATTTGAATGTCTCACCCAGTGTAAAAATAGAGAAAGTCAGCATTTTTCCCCTTTACAGTGCATACTTAGAACAGTATTTATAAAAACAATGCACTTTAAAAAAATGTGTTCTAGAGGTTCCTTAATTATACCTGACTAGGGTTGCCTCCTGGCCGATTTTTTACTGGAACCACCAGTATTTTAATGTCCCAGCTGGTACAAAAATGAGCAAAACCACCTAAAGCAAGAATTTTTAGCCCTTATCTGTACCTAATTCAAACAGCAAATATAAATGGAAAACACTTTTAAATGGATTCTAGAGCTGCAAAGATTCCTGACTATTAAATATAGTAAAAACAGTTGGAAAAGTCATGATACAGATGTATACATACAATTTTATTCATAGTTCTACTTAGTATCATGTCCATGCCTGTGCACACTCTTAAAACTACAACAAATACCCAGTATTTTCTTTTGGAAAGGTGACAACGCTACCCCAGATTGATAATTAATGTAAACAAAGTGAAAAAGCATCACAATGTTTGTCCGTCATCATTGCTTCTTCTGCTGACTGGGAGGGCCTTAGGTCATGCTTGGGTGGGCTTGGCTCACCTGGCCCACCCGCTAGAACCGGGCCTGGGGTGAGTACGTAGAAGGGGGTAACACCACGATAATAGAAGACAGGGAGAGGTTGGGTGATCGAGGGCAACACCCCAGACAACCGAAGGGATGGAGGGCCGGTGAGTGGGAGATGGCAACACCAGACAACGGAATTAGGACTGGTGGTAGGTGGGGAACTACACAAGGGAGACTGTTGAATAAGACGCTCTCTGGTAGAGTGTTTCCACGCTAAGAAAAAAGTAGCACCTAAAAAAATTAGCCGTGGAGGGACACAAGTAATGCATCCATGCTCTGAGGGCACGGATGAACACACGAACAGGAAGGACGCCTATAGTAGCTAACCACTAAGAAGTAAAGAAATAAGAGTGAGAATGGTGCCAAACAGTGTTAAGTAACACTGTTTGGCACCACCAGTAACTAAACCGGCCCCCACTGCTGCAAAACCGGCCCCCACACTTCCAGCTTTCCTAAAATTACATTGCCAGCCCAAAACCCATACCCACCCTAAACCCTAAAATAAATAAATAAATATATATATTATATATATATATATATATATATATTCACTGAAAAAACCATAGGTTTTAGGGACAGTTATAGTTAGTTGGACATTTCACTCGTACAAAACCATAGAAATTCCCCCGTTATAGTTAGTTCAGCTAACTATAACTCGCGCCCCGCAATGCACTGCTGATGACGTCACATATTACATCACTCATGACATGGTCAGTGACATCACTGATGACATCACTGATGACATCTCAAATGACATCACTGATGACATCATCCATGTGATAATTTCATGCATCTTCTCACACCCTAATATAACTTTTGATACACCCACTCTAAATTACAGACTGCCATTCTCAAAACCATAGACACTCCAACACCAAAAACTACATACCCACTCACTGATTCTTAGGTCTACACACACATCCACTCACTCACCCGTACAGTCACTCATACTTAGTCACTCAGTACAGGACTATCATATGCACTCATACACCTATATAAACACTCACACACCGCTACTCATCCATAGAGGTACTCACACACCTAGTCAGTCATGCAAAAAACTTAATCACACACCCATTTACTCACCTATACAGTTATACACACACCAGCTCACTTACTCATACAAATACTAGCACATTCTTACGCTCTTATACAATCACTGATACAAGTACACACTCATCCATACAGCCACTCTCACAATCACACACTCTCACTTATAGCCATTTATATACTCCAACACACATATATACTGCCTTTTACATATGTAGTTACTCACACATGTACCACTGAGATATACATTCAATCACTAACACACCCATACACACACTCACCCACCCATACAGTCCATCACAGATGCACTCTTGAAACCATGCACCCAGTGAATCACCAACTCACACATCTATGCACAGTCACACACACCCCACCCACACAAACACTCAGGCACCCATACAGATACTCAGACAATCAATCAATAACCCATGTAGACACTCATGTAGCTATTCAGAAAGCCATGCAGCCGCTTACAAACCAACAGACAGACGGATACAGACATTCACACAGTTTAGTCACTAACCCATGCATTCAGTAAGATACATTTAATCACTCACTTGTAGAGTCAGTCACTCACGTACTAAATCATCCAGACACTTATACACCCACTCATTCTTCAATACGCCTTTCCCTATATATATTAAACATATTTAAACTTTACAGAAACACACAGTCACTGGATGATGTCATCAGTGATGTCATCAGTGATTCATTTGAGATGTCATCAGTGATGTCACTGACCATGTCATGAGTGATGTAATATGTGATGTCATCAGCAGTGCATTGCGGGGCGCGAGTTATAGTTAGCTGAACTAACTATAACGGGGGAATTTCTATGGTTTTGTACGAGTGAAATGTCCAACTAACTATAACTGTCCCTAAAACCTATGGTTTTTTCAGTGAATTTCAAAGGTTTTTTAAATGCTAATTTCTAACTATAACGTGTCTGAAACCTATGGTTTTTTCAGTGAATATATATATATATATATATATATATATATATATATATATATATATATATATATATATATATAACTGTAATTCACATTTTGCCTTTGCCCACCGGAGCATACATCAAGGGCCTCTCTATTTCAACCACTGTCTCTCTTGCACTAGGTGTGCACATTATGCGTTCTGCCTAAAACGAAGTACACTTCAGTGCCAGGGCAGGTTGCGGTAATTTAAAGTCAATAGTACATTTACTTTCTGCTGATAAGTATCATATTTTCCTGCGATGTGCATTAAAACTATATAGAGGGGTCGATTCCGATCCCGGTCGGAGGCGCACCTAATACCATCGGCCGGGAAAAAAGCCAGGCAAACGCCTGTTTCCCGACCGATTCGCACATACGTCCGAACGAGCAAGTACGATGCGCACAACTGCCCAAATCCCGACCCAGTCGTACTCACCCAATACAGGTCCAGTTCTCGTGCTGGGGGTGGTGTTTCAGGGTTTAGGGCAGTGCAGTGGTGTTCGGGCAGTCTAGGGGTCGTGCAGGGGTGGTGTTTCAGGGTTTAGGGCAGTGGTGTTTGGGCAGTGTGAGGGGTCGTGCTGGGGGTGGTGTTTCAGGGTTTGGGGCAGTGCAGTGGTGTTCGAGCAGTAAAGGGGGTCGGGCTGGGGGTGGTGTTTCAGGGTTTAGGGCAGTGCAGTGGTGTTCGGGCAGTGTAGGGGCGGTGCAGGGGGTGGTGTTTCAGGGTTTAGGGCAGTGCAGTGGTGTTCTGGCAGTGTAGGGGGTGGTGCAGGGGGTGGTGTTTCAGGGTTTAGGGCAGTGCAGTGGTGTTCGGGCAGTGTAGGGGTTGGTGTTTCAGGGTTTAGGGCAGTGCAGTGGTGTTCGGGCAGTGTAGGGGGTCGTGCTGGGGCTGGTGTTTCAGGGTTTAGGGCAGTACAGTGGTGTTCGGGCAGTGTAGGGGGTCGTGCTGGGGCTGGTGTTTCAGGGTTTAGGGCAGTGCAGTGGTGTTCGGGCAGTGTAGGGGGTTGTGCTGGGGCTGGTGTTTCAGGGTTTAGGGCAGTGCAGTGGTGTTCAGGCAGTGTAGGTGGTCGTGCTGGGGCTGGTGTTTCAGGGTTTAGGGCAGTGCAGTGGTGTTCGGGCAGTGTAGGGGGTCATGCTGGGGCTGGTGTTTCAGGGTTTAGGGCAGTGCAGTGGTGTTCGGGCAGTGTAGAGGGTCTTGCTGGGGCTGGTGTTTCAGAGTCTAGGGCAGTGCAGTGGTGTTCGGGCAGTGTAGGGGGTCTTGCTGGGGCTGGTGTTTCAGGGTTTAGGGCAGTGGTGTTCGGGCAGTGTAGGGGGTCGTGCTGGGGGTGGTGTTTCAGGGTTTAGGGCAGTGCAGTGGTGTTCAGGCAGTGTAGGGGGTCGTGCTGGGGCTAGTGTTTCAGGATTTAGGGCAGAGCAATGGTGTTCAGGCAGTGTAGGGGGTTTTGCTGGAGGTGGTGTTTCAGGGTTTAGGGCAGTGCAGTGGTGTTCGTGCAGTGTAGGGGGTGGTGTTTCAGGGTTTAGGGCAGTGGTGTTCAGGCAGTGTAGGGGGTCTTGCTGGGGTTGATGTTTCAGGGTTTAGGGCAGTGCAGTGGTGTTCGGGCAGTGTAGGGGGTCGTGCTGGGGGTGGTGTTTCAGGGTTTAGGGCAGTGCAGTGGTGTTCCGGCAGTGTAGGAGGTCATGCAGGGGGTGGTGTTTCAGGGTTTAGGGCAGTGCAGTGCTGTTCGGGCAGTGTAGGGGGTCGTGCTGGGGGTGGTGTTTCAGGGTTTAGGGCAGTGCAGTGGTGTTCAGGCAGTGTAGGGTGTCGTGCTGAGGGGTGGTGTTTCAGGGTTTAGGGCAGTGCAGTGGTGTTCGGGCAGTGTAGGGGGTCTTGCTGGGGGTGGTGTTACAGGGTTTAGGGCAGTGCAGTGGTGTTTGGGCAGTGTAGGGGGTCGTGCAGGGGGTGGTGTTTCAGGGTTTAGGGCAGTGCAGTGGTGTTCGGCCAGTGTAGGTGGTCTTGCTGGGGGTGGTGTTTCAGGCTTTAGTGCAGTGGTGTTCGGGCAGTGTAGGGGTCTTGCTGGGGCTGGTGTTTCAGGGTTTAGGGCAGTGCAGTGGTGTTCGGGCAGTGTAGGGGGTCGTGCTGGGGCTCGTGTTTGAGGGTTTAGGGTAGTGCAGTGGTGTTCGGGCAGTGTAGGGGGTCGTGCTGGGGCTGGTGTTTGAGGGTTCAGGGCAGTGCAGTGGTTTTTGGGCAGTGTAGGCGGTCGTGCTGGGGCTGGTGTTTCAGGGTTTAGGGCAGTGCAGTGGTGTTCGGGCAGTGTAGGGGGTCGTGCTGGGGGTGGTGTTTCAGGGTTTAGGGTAGTGCAGTGGTGTTCGGGCAGTGTAGGGGGTCGTGCTGGGGGTGGTGTTTCAGGGTTTAGGGCAGTGCAGTGGTGTTCGGGCAGTGTAGGGGGTCGTGCTGGGGGTGGTGTTTCAGGGTTTAGGGCAGTGCAGTGGTGTTCGGGCAGTGTAGGGGGCCTTGCTGGGGGTGGTGTTTCAGGGTTTAGGGCAGTGGTGTTCGGGCAGTGTAGGGGGTCTTGCTGGGGGTGATGTTTCAGGGTTTAGGGCAGTGCAGTGGTGTTCGGGCAGTGTAGGGGTCTTGCTGGGGGTAGTGTTTCAGGGTTTAGGGCAGTGCAGTGGTGTTCGTGCAGTGTAGGGGGTCGTGCTGGGGATGGTGTTTCAGGGTTTAGGGCAGTGCAGTAGTGTTCGGGCAGTGTAGGGGGTCGTGCAGGGGTGGTGTTTCAGGGTTTAGGGCAGTGCAGTGGTGTTCGGGCAGTGTAGGGGGTCGTGCTGGGGGTGGTGTTTCAGGGTTTAGGGCAGTGCAGTGGTGTTCGGGCAGTGTAGGGGGTCGTGCTGGGGGTGGTGTTTCAGGGTTTAGGGCAGTGGTGTTCGGGCAGTGTAGGGGGTCTTGCTAGGGGTGATGTTTCAGGGTTTAGGGCAGTGCAGTGGTGTTCGGGCAGTGTAGGAGGTCTTGCTGGGGGTAGTGTTTCAGGGTTTAGGGCAGTGCAGTGGTGTTCGGGCAGTGTAGGGGGCGTGCTGGGGGTGGTGTTTCAGGGTTTAGGGCAGTGCAGTGGTGTTCGGGCAGTGTAGGTGGTCGTGAAGGGGGTGGTGTTTCAGGGTTTATGGCTGTGCAGTGGTGTTCGGGCAGTGTAGGGGGTCGTGCTAGGGTTGGTGTTTCAGGGTTTAGGGCAGTGCAGTGGTGTTCGGGCAGTGTAGGGGGTCGTGCAGGGGCAGGTGTTTCAGGGTTTAGGGCAGTGCAGTGGTGTTCGGGCAGTGTAGGGGGTCGTGCTGGGGGTAGTGTTTTAGGGTTTAGGGTAGTGCAGTGGTGCTTGTGTAGTGTAGGGGGTCGTGCTGGGGGTAGTGTTTTAGGGTTTAGGGTAGTGCACTGGTGTTTGTGTAGTGTAGGTGGTCATGTTTTAGGGTAGTGCAGTGGTGTTTGGGTAGTGTAGGGGGTCGTGCTGGGGGTAGTGTTTTAGGATTTAGGTTAGTGCAGTGGTGTTTGGGTAGTGTAGGGGGTCGTGCTGGGGGTAGTGTTTTAGGGTTTAGGGTAGTGCAGTGGTGCTTGTGTAGTGTAGGGGTCGTGCTGGGGGTAGTGTTTTAGGGTTTAGGGTAGTGCAGTGGTGTTTGTGTAGTGTAGGGGATCATGTTTTAGGGTAGTGCAGTGGTGTTTGGGTAGTGTAGGGGGTCGTGCTGGGGGTAGTGTTTTAGGATTTAGGTTAGTGCAGTGGTGTTGGGGTAGTGTTTTAGGGTTTAGGGTAGTGCAGTGGTGTTTGTGTAGTGTAGGGGGTCATGCTTGGGGTAGTGTTTTAGGGTTTAGGATAGTGCAGTGGTGCTTGTGTAGTGTAGGGGGTCGTGCTGGGGGTAGTGTTTTAGGGTTTAGGGTAGTGCATTGGTGTTTTTGTAGTGTAGAGGGGTCATGTTTTAAGATGCAACGCTCCAGTACCTGACCAGTCTGCACTACATAAAACTGCAAAAAACTAAAAATAAAAAGTGTTTTGCACACTTTTGTCATTGGGCTATATGTGGGCTACATCTGGGTAATATTTGTGCTACATTTGGGCTCTTTTTTCACTGGTGGCCATCTTGGAAGACTTCTTTGTTATGAAGTTTCCTAATTTCCTCATTTACTGCAGTCTCCTCAGTAGGAAATGCTTTCAGTTTTTTACTTTGATTCCATCAAGAAGGCATTCAGATGTGTCACACATTTGCCATAAATTCAGAATGTTAGCACTCTAGTTGTTCATTAGATCACTGTAGTAAAGCTACTGCTCACCAAGGAGTTAACTGGAAGTCTACTGCTGGTATTGAAAGTGATTGTTTCAGTCTGCATGTCAGAATTTTCTAATGAAATAGAAGAGGATTTGAGATCTCACTTAAAACATGCACTAAATTTTCTTTTGCAGCACTAACCATAATTTCTATGGCAAAATGAACCCCCTCATTTTGTTCCTTTTTAAATTAAATGTTTTAAGTGTTACCAGTTTATTCCAATCAAGATGGCTTCAGGTGTGCCATACTTTTGTCATAAGTAAGGCTGTTAGCACTCTAGTTGTTCTTTAGAACACTCTGGGAAGCTGCAGTAGAACACAAAGGCATCAACTGACAGGCTGCTCCTATTGAAATATAACAGGAAGATATTTGAGATCTCACTTAAAACATGTCCAAATTTTTCTTTCTACAGCACTAACCATAATTTCTATGGCAAAATGAACCCCATCATTTTGTTCCTTTTTAAATTAAATGTTTTAAGTGTTACCAGTTTATTCCAATCAAGATGGCTTCAGGTGTGCCATACTTTTGTCATAAGTAAGGCCATTCATGGAAGCTCATCCCCCATCCCGCCTGGCTCTGTTCTCAGCTCTCACTTCCAGGTAATCCCTATCCTTGCCCTCCTTAAGCTTTCACATAAGGCACTTTCACAGCCTCTATATTAACTGGTCAGCTCACTCGATTTGCACATACTTTGATCTATACCGTATCAATTTCTGGAATGTGCACTAATGCTACGCATCGCCGGTAACTGTCTCTATCTATTTTTTTGCGCCGATCACGGTTGCTTGTTGCATATAGAAACCCTTAGTCACTTCTAGTTCCGTGGATACTTCACTTCATTGGCACATACAGTGAAATAGTGTCGCACTTCAATGAGTGTGCAACACACTGTTTTTTAAGCACATCAACGTTGACTGTATGATATCTGTGCTGCTCACTGCTTGCTCTTCACTTATAGAACCAAAATCTTTTACGAGTTTTAGTTGTCGCTTACGTGCGCTTCCTTCTAACATAGCTCATACTAACTCTTGTTCCCTATCTTGGTTTCCTTTTCTTTCCATATCTGTAATTTCGTGTTGTTTTCATATTTAGTTAATTGCAGGCAAAATGTTTTCAGGCACTAATTTGCAAGTCCTGATGATGATCCGTTAATTGTGTTATGGATCGAAACGCCGTCGACATAATTGTTAACCTTATACACTGTTATCTATTAGTTATATTATGTGTAAAGGTGATTTTCTCCTATTATTGTTTGCTCCATTATATTGAATTGACGCAGACAAGTACATGCTGCCTGAGCCTTCTTTTGTTTCCTTTGTGATGTGAGTTTTTTGGATACAGGCTTGTGTCCTACTGTTATTTAATTTTATGTTGCGTATTTTTATAATTGCATATTAAAATTGCCTTGTTCCGGATGGAACAATGGTTACAATATAGTACTGATTGGGGCTATATTTATTTGTTTTCAATCAATTTTCTTCACAGGGACCTCTGTCTCTTAAAATAAGCTAGTTCCCAAGGTCCCTGACTGATCAAATTGGGTTCCCTTGTACTTTATATATATATATATAAGTAAGGCTGTTAGCACTCTAGTTGTTCTTTAGAACACTCTGGGAAGCTGCAGTAGAACACAAAGGAATCAACTGACAGTCTCTGCCCTTGTTGGATGTACATGTTTTACTGAGAATGTCAGACTTCATTCTCACATGACTGAGAAAGATAATGTGAATTTACAGGAAATATGCTCATTTTAGCTTCTGGAGCACCTTCCAAAACTGTATGGGACAAGCATGTGAAAATAGTTTTCTCTCAAACATGATTCATGATATCCCAGCAGAAGGTTTTTCACAGGGTAAAATCACCTTAGAACACACCACAATTCCTGAAATTAGTATGGTACCATCAACAAATGAATTCTAATGTAACTAAAGTCTGTTATCACCCTTTATAGTTCTTCTTTTGGTAACCCTCAAAATCTTCGATTCACTACAATGCATTTCAATGGGGTACTATCATTTATATTGGTCCCAAGATGGCTGCCAGCAATTCCAGGATGAAGTGCTGACAGCCAATCAGATCTCACGATGACATGTGTGGTTAGGCTCCGCCCAGATATATATGTGTTTTTACTTTTGATTTTCTCAGCAACTACTGAACGGATTTACACCATTTAACAAAAGGGTTCTTTCTGAACCAAGAACTACCTCTTTGCCAAATTTGGTGTAATTCTGTTCAGCAGTTCGGGCTGTAGCCTTGCATAAAGTTTCCTATGGGAAATTGATTTTTTGACTCTTATTTTTTTAATTTCTCCGCAACTACTGAACGGATTTACACCGTTTAACAAAAAGGGTTGTTTCTGAACCAAGAACTACCTCTTTGCCAAATTTTGTGTAATTCCGTTCAGCAGTTCGGGCTGTAGCCGTGGCTAAAGTTTCCTATGGGAAAATGAATGGGGAAAACACGTTTTGGGACCCCCCTTTTTTCTCGGCCCCCGCTTGACGAATCACCCCGAAACTTTCAGGGTAGGAGCGGACCGGAGCGGGCCATAAAGTTTGAAAATTTCGCAAAGATTCGTCAACCGACGCAAGAGTTATTTCAAATAGAATGTTTCGGATTTCCTATGGAAAATAGGTCCTAACTATAACTATCTACTGGCGACCGCCAGTAGATAAGATATATATATATATATATATATATATATATATATATATATATATATATATATATATATATATATATATATATATATATATATATACTTACCTAAAACTTACATTTTGAACACAACCTATACCCACCCTAAAAATGTCCCCTTTAAACCCTTTAATAAAATATAATATATATTACATATGTATATATATATATATATATATATATATATATAAATATATATATATTTTTTTAAACCAAGATGCCCAAGCATTTGAGGACGCACTCGACTGCAAATGAAAACCTTGCGGTTTAGTTTCAAGGCAAGCCAGCTTCTGCATTCTGATTTCGAATTTTCGCCTGACGCGTTCGAGGCTCCAGCCTCTTCCTCATAGGCAGCTTGTGAATGCTCCACAGATTGCTAATTGTCTGCATGCTTGTGATTTTAATACTGGCCCCCAGTGGGCGTCTCAAGTGACTTTTTACATTGATGCATGCTGGGACTTGTGGTCCACATTAGAACAATTCTTACCCGCAGAGGGTTCTGTTTTGTCATTCTTGTTTTTAATGCTTGTATTCACCCTCCAGTGGGCCCCAGGATGCCAAGCCAGTCTATATTCACCTCATTTGCTGTGCTGCTTCGCAGGTTTGGCACAGTTCCAGACCAAAACCCCCCCCCCCCCCAAAAAAAAAAAAATATATATATATATATATATAAACGCTTAATACTTACATTTAACATGCATATGTCTTTACCATTCATGCCTTTATAATGAAATTCATTGTAAAGGTGTGCGTGGCAAAGGCATATGTGATGTAAAATTCTGCGTTGTAATGGTAATGCGTGGTAACGGTCGCGTTGTAATGGCTATTTCCCACCCTAAGATACTCTGCCACCTGTCACAACCCCCTTTCAGAGGGCCATGAGGCAAGCAGGGGATGCTGGGCCCAACTGTGGGGGTTGAGGCCTTTCACTCCTGCTGTCCCTGACCTTCTATGGATCCTGAAAAGCTGGGTCAAATATTACTCTTTCAGAACTTTATCTCAGTGGTAGCGCGGGTTAAGCAGTTCAAGGCTTCTCAGGGGTGGGGGGCAGGTGATAGATAAGCAAAGATGCCAGATTAATAATAAAAACAGTGAACCCAATAATCTGATTATCCAGTCCAATACCTACTTTTGGTATGAAAAGAAGAATTTATTACACACACAAAGTTTAATACAGCACACGAAATATCACAAACTACAGTCTCTAAGGGTAAGCGCTCTAGCGCTTTCTTAGGCAGTGTCCCCCTGGCCCTCCCTCTCTCTCCTCTATGCTAACAAACATCTTCATGGCGGTTTACTCAAAGAGACCCCACAGTTGCTTCCAGCACTAGCAATGCTCCCTCTAGGCTTTCTCCACCTCCTCCAAGGACACACTGGCTTTGGAAGCAGGAAGAAGGTGGTACTCCAGCGACAGGGCAAGTGTTCTTGGCATCCTGGGTGATGGCCCCTCACCAAGCTGGGACACTAGCAGATCTTGGTCTCCAGTCCTCATTTCAGCAACTCGAAGTTGTGGTGATCTTGTCTACATTGATGAACAGCTTGTGGGATCCCACTTTTGTAGTACATTTCCAGACACAGATGTGATTTAGTGTCTGTTCCTTTGAAATTCATGTTTTGGACGTAGACTCCTTTCGAGTGCCCTCTTGTCTGACCTGTCCTGTGTTAAAGGGGCAGTCTGCCACAATAGAACGTCTGCAATTTTGATGGACCCACAAGGTGAGGAAGTATCTGGGCATCATACGTGGCTGTCAGCCTCCACTGAAATATGTCTCACAAAGGTTTATAGGCCTAAGCCGCCTTCTCTATTATGATTCCCTGGTACTCTGGTGCCAATCTTATCATACCCACCATATTGAGTGACACTGCACAGTAACTCTTCCTGGGTTCAAAGAGACTGTTGATGTGCATGGAAGATGCTCTGCTCCTCTTCCTCCAATGTGTATGTTCCCACCGAGCCCTCAGGAATGTCAGCAATCCACATCTCCTGTCTGGGGTTGCAGTCATCACCTCCAAATAGTCTTTCCAGGCCCTGAACTTCCACAATTGAACCCACAGGCCTCTATTTTATGTACAAAGCAACGGAACACATAACATACAGCATGCACATGCAAGCATCATGCACTGCACCACAATAAATACAGTCATAATGTAGGCCAAGGGTGAGTTAAGTACACAGCAGCACAACTTTGCTTGAGAGGGCTTGTAGGGGCCACTCCAGTGACACAATGAAAAAGGGCAGCTCACAGTACTGACTCTTATAAAACACAATACAGGTATGCTGACACCACAGCGCTTGTATCACTTAACTGCTGGGTATGGAGTTGCCCTTTACCACTATGAGGTGCACCCCCCCGATCTAACAAGACCACATTACCTTGAGACAGGCATAGGTCATAGTGCACAGACATGATCCGTTTTTCTCCATTACCAAAAATTATTAGCAGGGGTCCAGACATCCATACAGCTGGGGCAATCAGGGCAGTGGTGCCCATCTGTCACAATGCAGGGTACTTTTCCGTCCCAACACCACCCAAAACATTACCTATCTCTGAACCCTAAAATCCACTGAGATCCCAAATCGCTACATACCATGAGTCCTAAAAACCCCTACCTCTGAGTTAACACCTATCCTTGAACTCAAAATAACAAATAACCACCAAGTTTCTACCCACACCTGATCAATAAAAACCTCCAATGCCCCAAAACACTATCAACCCTTAAACCCTAAAAAAAATACATTCCAAAGCACTAGCCACCCCTGAACCCGAAAACCACTTTTACCCCAAAACACTACCTACATTTGAACCCTAAAAATACTTACCACCCCAAAACCTACCTCTCTGAAACTTAAAACGCCTCACCACTGCAAAAAACTACTCTTCCATGTACCCTAAAAATGCTTTACCACCCCAAAAAACTATCCATCTGTGGACAGTAAAAACTGCTTACACCCTCACAAACTACCCTTAACTGAACCCTAAAAACTCTTATCAACCTCATAAACAACTTATCCCTGCACTCTAGAAAATCCTTACCACCACACTAATCTACTCATCACATAACCCTTGAAAAAACACTTTTCCATTACATTTTAAATCCAATAATATGTATAAAATATATATACTGTAGTTTTAATAAATACAATTTTATTACATTTATGTTAATAACTAAAAAATATTTAAAAATAATTAATATTCATATATTTACAATTTAATTTAGATTAAACATTCACTAACATAAATCTTAATATTTTGAATTACACTTTTTAAAACTTATAAATCAACTAAACTTAGTTTAGAGCACTTTAACAATATATATTTGTGTATTTGTGTACATGTATATGTACATATCTTTCTAAAGAATCCTTCACCAGCAACCGGAAGGAGCGGGCCACACCAGAGCACTCTTTTATTGCAGGCAAAAAGTAATGATGCATTTCGACCACAAAGTTCTTGTTCACGTAGCGTCTTTTTACAAAAAAGTGTTTACATAGTTTTCCCACACCAATGGTGGCCAATTGCTTCCGGGTGACAAAACATCCCAAAAGTACATAACAATGTGAATAGTGTAACATGAACTAACATACGGGTGTGGGGGGTATGGGGGGGTTGAGAGGGGGAGGGTGGGGAGCTTTATGAAACCGGGAGTGGGCAAGAAGGGTTGGAGAAGAAATGAACTGTGGCAGAGCGGAAAACACAAGCACTCATTTGGAGTGCTGGAACACAAAAAAAGGTAGCTATAAAAACGGGAGCAGCAGATGGACACAAGTACTTGTTTCATGCTCCAGGGGAGGGCCAAACACAAGGAGAGCACATGACAGTCAAAGCTTCACAAACTGGAATGAAGGAAATGAGAGTGATGCTGCAGCAAACCAATGAAAAGCTGTTGGTGGGCTGTAAGTGTACTGTCTGTAAAACAAAGTCTTGGAGAGACTGCGAATGTGCTGTCTACCCGAGACCTAAAGAGCATGCTTTTTGGATCAAGAGATAGCTTCCTGCCAAATTTAATGTAATTCCGTTCAACAGTTTCTTGTGGTATCACTGTGAAAAAGCATCTGTGGAAAATGCATGGGGATTTTCTTGGCCCCTGCTTGACAGATCACCCCGAATTCTTTCATGCACATTTTTAGACCTGAGATGTGCAAATTAATCTAGAGACACTGAGCTGTATTAAGTAAGAAAGTTTTTAATTGAACCCAGCTCTTTCCAGAGCAGAAAGATCAGAAGAGACGGAGCAGAGCAACCTTTTGTACTATTTCGATGTTGCTCCCCACAGTGGCGTCTGGACCACATTACCAAAATAATGGGTTGTGTATCAGAATATTGTACACAGGAATATGATACAACACATGCCTCACACAATGAAGGATGGCTCCTTTATCATCATTAGGGAACTCACTTCCACATGCTTCAAGATATGAGAATAAAACTGAGCAGCCAGAAGGAACTTATGGAAATAGATAGCCAACTTACTTTTCCTTGGCTCCGCTAT
Organism: Calotriton arnoldi; assembly: GCA_963921515.1. NCBI lineage: Eukaryota > Metazoa > Chordata > Amphibia > Caudata > Salamandridae > Calotriton > Calotriton arnoldi. The sequence continues at coordinate 49,760 of CAWUFW010016873.1, forward strand.
GTGCGGACCTGGCTTTGTGAATGGAGTCTGAGCAGTTTTTGGTCTGATCCCGGCTCGATAGCCACTCACTCCAAGAATGAGTTCAAACTTATTTATTGGGATTTTACATTAAATAAAGTGCACCTAGGCTCTAGGTTGGAAAGACTTTCTCTACAGTTTTGAAGTTTTAAGTCAATGTCAAATTTTGAATTCTATCCTGATGAAATCCAACCTCAATTAGCGAAGCAAATTTTTATGAAGTTTCGATTCGAGACCCTTCAGATTTCTTCGAATACAGCTAAGTGGTCTCAGGGTCGAACAGTAGAGGGGGAAGCTAATTGCACTTTATGCACTTTGAATGCCGAAGAAGACATAGTGCATATCCTATTCTTTTGTCTGACTTATGCTGCTCCAAGAAGGAAATGGGTTAAACCGTTATGTCTAAGTCTGATGACTAGGAAATTCTCAGAGGCTTTAAGAATACTGAAAACAGACACCTCACAACCAATAGTGTTTGGCATTAGTAGATTTTTGTTTGCTGTGAGTATTATGCGGAAAAAGAAAGGACTGAAGTTTTAATGTTTTAGAATGCTTTAAATTTAAAAAAGGTTTTAGCTGTGTGTCTATCAGAATGTTGATTGTAAATATTTGAGATGAAACTTTAATCGATGTATTTTATGATGTTGTGCTTTTGTGGTTATATTAACAGAAATAAAAGCTGCTTTGATGATGGTAGTGGTGGGGGGTAGTGGTTGATTTTCCATACCACCTGGCCCAGAATCAGAACCTCTGTCTTGCTGACATTGAGGTTCGGGAGATTACAGCTCATCCAAGTTTGGAAGGTGAATATACAGGCTTAGAGAGTCTCTGGAAGCTCGACCGAGGATCAAATAAGTGTCATCAGCATGCAACACACGGTCTACTCTGAAAGATCTTGTTACACTGGCTTGTGATGCAACATACATATATATATATTTATTTGTGTATGATAAAAATTATGTGATGTGCATCTTTTTTTAAATAAAGTCTTTTTACTGTTTTTAGACATTATACAAACTAACAAACAAAAGATGTCACATGTCATCAATTCTTCAAAAAAAATACAATTAAAGTATAGAGAGCTGGCTTTGAGTCAGCCTCCATCTGCCATTTGCTTTCATGTTTTGTTTTGCACTATAGAATGGATGGGTTGTTCATCAAAGTTATGGCACTTTGTGGATTTTTACAGTGTATTATATTTCCTATTTGGGTCTGATACGAGGGCATCATGTGGGTAATTTGTTAGAGTGAAGATGCAATGGGATGAGTATCATGTTAGTCAGAGCTAGTGTGTTTCCTTTGATGTATTCATTTTACTGAATTACTACGTTTTTGTTTAGGAAGGCTGTGCAGTCTGGATAACATAGCCTCTTGTAAAGACGCAGTTCTCCTCACTAATCACCTTGCATGTGCACTTTAAAAAAATTCTGTCATAATACAATCTTGTTGGAATTAAGGTGTTTTTATTCACAAAGCAAAGAAATGCATGCACACCGGTTTTCTTAAATATACAATGAAAATACTGATCTTTGCTAAAAGTAGCAAACATACAATGTTTTCATGTGTATATCTCCTAAGCCCACCACTTACAACACAAATATCTTCCTTTGAGGGTACAGATAAACTTTTCTGATGCAATCTAATCAGCAAAGGGTCCCTGCTCCCAGCTTCCACATTGTAGCCCAAGATGTTGCTACAATGTGGGACTTTTTCCTAGAACAGCTGGAGGCAATGCACCACAGTGTTTCTCAAAACACAGACAATTTAGCTTTTATAATACCTGTGTAAAACATGTGCACACAAATGAAAGGTCCCAGCCACAGTTTCAATCATTCAATCTTCCTTCCAGTAGTTAGTTGAATGGGAACCAAGCTACTCACTCTCATTCCCGCAATCCTCTTATCAATCACAAAAAGGTGAGGGAGAATGTCAAGGAGGGAAGCCCTCCAACCAGAAGAAAATTTCAAGGTCGGGAGCATGGCTAGGTCACCAACAAGATGGCCGCACTGTGCTGATCTCCAGAGCGACTAGGATTCTTTACACACCAATATAGCAGATTTTCTTAAACCCCCCTACACTCTGTGATGAGCTACAGGATTCAGGAGGTATTTTTTTCACAGAAATCTGCACCCACCAATTTACGAGGTAGCACTTATTTCTTTCTCAGATTGCTTTTTCTTTTTTAATTGCCTCCAAATTGTTTAGTTTGAGGTGGTCTGGTGGATTTACTTTTCTTCTAACCTTTCTATCAGTGATGTTATTTTACAAAATCCAGAAAACTTTTTCTTCATGGGAGGTTGCGCCTTCCATTTAGTGAGGTGGTGCACGCCTTTCTCCTCTGAAAACCGACATCTTCAACAAATGGTGAGTGACTTACAGTATACTACAGCTAAAATTGACAAACTGAATTGGATGTTGATTCTCTCAAAAAACACACTGTAGATCTTAAAAATAAAAATCACAGGAATAATGTTTGAATATATGGATTTCCTGAACATTCAGAAGATTCTGACCCAATCCCCCTTTTCAAATATTTTTTCCAAAAGTTCTGGACTTGCCATTTACTATCATTTGACTATCCAGAGGCATCATAGATTGGGTCAAAACATTCTGTGAAACCTAGAGGAAGTATTCTTCTTTTCTTGGAATATACTGACCTCATAAAAGTACTGAACTCAGTTAAAATAAAATAGAAAATAATATGGTGTGGTCATGGACTTTTCTTTTTTCATGATGTTGTAAAAGTGACAGTAGATAAAAGGAAGCAATTTCTCGACATGAGACCCATGTTGAGAGCTATGAATGCAAGATTTGGTCTGATTCATCTACATTTGTTTAAAGTTATTTTTGAAGATAAATGAACCACCTATGAGGACCTGGTGCTCCTAAAACAATATTGTAGATTTGTAGAGGAGTATAGATGGAGACTTCAAAGCATTGATACTTAATTACTTGTTTTTGTATAGGACTAGCGTTCTCTATTATGTTTTGTGACTTTTACTACAGGTTTTCATTGTTGGTTCAGTATCTTGGCCTGAATATTAATTTATTTTTTATGTTTTCTTCTATAGGTCCATATTTCATGTTGTACTTGTGGTTTATGTCTGTGGATCTCTCTGCAATGCTCCTCCATATCCCGGATGCTTGGAGTCACAATGTTGTTGTCTTTGTCTTCTGGTCTCCCCATTCTCCCTCTATTTTTTCATATATATTGATATGTTTTTCAGTCATCATCTTTTTGACTTGTCCCCCCTGACCTTTGGGTCTCTCGCTTCACAAAGCTCTACGAGGGCCCTGCCATGGAGACTTCAGATCGTTTTTTCAACGATCTAGTTGGGCCATCCTTAAGTTCCCCTGCACACCCCTTGTGGCACCTTCGGCTGGTCCTGAGATAGAATTGAGTGAGGTCCTCCTGGCAATAGCCAGTTGCCTGGCTGGGCATGCCCCAGGCCCAGATGGGATACCTTCAGACATGTTCAGGGCTAATACCTCATTATGGGCCCGCTCTTGACCAATGTTATAAAAATAGCCTTAGTGACTGGCCATCCCAAAGGTTGGTCCCATGCTGCTATTGTCCCAATATTCAAAAAGGGCACAAAAGGTGACCCGCAATGGTACCGCCCCATATCTTTGATAAGTTCAACTGCCAAAGCTATGGGACTTATTTTGCTGGATCACCTTTAGTTTTGGGCTGATGAACACAACGTGCTTTCAGAGGTCCAATTTGGCTTCTGCTCAGGTCCAGGCACTGTGGAACAGTCTCTCAATTTATATCTGTTTATAAGTTGTACACATTGGCTAGGTAGGGCAAGTTGTACCTGGCCTTCATGGATCTGAATACTGCTTTTGATTCTGTCAACAGGTCCAAGCTCTGTAACATACTGACTGATATGGGGGTTGACCAGTACATTTTCAATTTCCTCCGAGAGCTTCACAATGAGATCACTGCTAAAGTGAGATTCAGCCTGGGTGGAGAAACTACCTCAGCCTTTAACCTGGTGAGAGGCATGCGTCAGGGCTGTGTTTTTTCAATGTTACTTTTCTCATTGTACGTAAATGGCCTGGAGTAGAATTTGCTGGAACTGAGGGAAAACTTCTCTATATAGGTGACCGCAGTGTTCCTATGTTAATTTATTCCGACGATACTGTCCTAATGGCTAGGAGTGCAATTGGCTTGCAACTCTTGTTGGACCATTTTTGTTAGTTTATGACCAGTTTAGATCTGACGGTTAATCAGGCCAAGACGCATGTTGTGGCTTTTGGTGCAAAGAAAAAGAACAACACCGCCTTTGCAGTTGATTGCTCCAAAGTTAGCACTGTGCCTTTGTTCTCGTAACTAGCTATTCCCTTTGACACTCACTTAGCATGGGGCCCCCTAAAGACCAGCAGAGCCGCTGCTTTATCTAAAGCTGTTGAGGCTCTCCTTAACTTTGCCCGCAGATTAGGCCAGAAGCCAATCAAGGAACTGGTGGCCATTTATAAAGCTAAATACTGTGTCGTCGCCTCCTATGTGGTCAGGTAATGGAGCATTAATGCTCAGCGGAGTCTAGAAGCAATTGAGAATGGTTTTATCAAAAGGGTATTATCTGTTCACAGTAGCACCAGCTCTTTTATTTGTCACTCTGAGGTTGGGATTGGGTAAATAAATGATTTTGTAAGGCAGCAACCACTCCTCTTGTGTCTGAGAATTTGGTCTAGGAGCCAGACCACTTTGAATAGAGCAGTGCTTGCTGACTGTATAAAACTGGACCGAGGCCTGACCATTCACTGGATAAGGTATATTCGCGACACTTGCCTAAGTCTGGGACATTTCTCCAAATATTGGGGCAGATGCCTCTCACAGATCAATAAAGAATACTTTTTTAATGAGTAGAATGGATCAGAGAATTTGGAGGGTGGCTGATATGCCTACTGTCCAGGGGTATATGCAGATTTGTGTAAACACTGGCATTGCACCTTACCTTACATGGGTGAGTAACAAGCACCACAGATTTTTGTTTGTCAGACATAGACTATGCACTGTGAACTTTCTGTATCCTACCTGCCTGTCCCTGCGACAATCATTCAGGACAAAGCACGATTCACCTTATGTTTTTCTGTAAATTTTATTTATTGCTGAGAATACGCTACTTGCTGCGTTTTTTGAAAGGAGCAAACATGCGTTATTACACAGCAGCTTTTAATTATTTACAGATCCTTCCTTCTATGAAAATTTGTTTTTTAACTGCTACTTTTATTCAATGTGCAATACAGCAGAGGGCGACGCTTATTATGTAGTAACTGAGGCACCTTCTTCTGTCTGCATGGGTCTTGTATATTTTATGACTTTTTGCTTTTAATGGCTTTTATTATCTTCTAATTGCATCCCGCCTGTTGTATGATTTTATTGCAGTTTGTACGTATCTGTATGGTTTAATTAATTTTATACTTTTAGGGTCTAGCTAGACCAAAATAAGTTGCTTCTGATCTGATCTACTTGTACTGCTTCTACTCTTCGTTACCTACCTTCCCTTTCCTTTTCTTTTTCTTTTGTTTCTTTCCCTTGATGTCTTTTGCTTTACCTTTTTCTTGATTTCTTCCACCAGTGCATTTCTATATTTCATTATTCCTACATAGTTATACTCACATTGTATTTATCTTCATATTTGATATTTATGTATTTATATATTTATTTCATATTTATTTGATAGGATTGGCTAGTACTATAAAAGTTTAAATGATTTGATTTCCAACCTAAAACAATAAACTTTATTTCTTTACTTTATATTGCCCCCAATGTAGTCAATTTTGCTAATGGAATTATGTATGAATTTTTTCCTTTATAAAGAAGGATTCGTCATGGTTGTCCCTTTAATCACCTTCTTTTTATCATTGCTTTGGATCCCTTTATAACCGGACTTAGCAAACTAATGATATTTCACATTTTGATTATTTTGGCGACAAACAATGAAAAATGTTGGTGTATGCTGCTAATATTCTTCAGTATTGCTCCAATCCTGAGGTATCTCTTCCTGCATTTTTAGACCGAGTCTAATTTTTTCTGCACTTTCAAGTTACAAGGTAAATGCAAACACATATTACCTCTTAATAAATTTTGCACATCACAATTTTTTGCTTCTTTAATTTTTTCGTGGAAGCCTGACAAAATAAAATATTTAGGTTTATGATTCACCAATTCAATTAAAGATACTATAAAAATACATTTTGAGGATTTTTTGTTAAAATTATAATTGGATTATGAGATTAAATTGTTTATTTTTTGTTTGAGGGGAAAATTGGTTTATATTAATATAATGCTCACTGCTGTGATACTTTATGGCATTCTTACGATCCTGGTCCATATTCCCAATTATAATTTTTTTTAAATTGACTCTACTCTTTCAAAATTCTTATGAAATTTGAAGTCAGCAAGACTGGCTCTTTCTATTTAAAAAAGAAGCAAACAGATTGGTGGAATAAAACCTCCTTAAATACTTTATATTTGCAAATCTGTCTTTGAATAATGTTTCTTAAGTATGTCTGCATGATTCTATACTTGATATATAATTTTTATAAACTGTAATTAAATGCAATTTCCCTCTCCCGCCAGTGACCTTATTGTTCGTATATTTTTTAACACCTAGATTACATTAAAAAGCTTCACTTTTGTTCTTCTTGGATAAACTTCTCTTTGGAATCGAAGAATTTCTCTTTACAGTTTTATAACAACTGACAAATTGAATTTTATTGTGATAACTATTGGTGTTACCTTTTTCGATTAATAAACTTTAAAACTGAAAATCCCAGGTCCACATGGTACCACAAAACATGGGTCTTGTGAAACATCTTGCCATGGCCCCATACAGTCCCAGGGGAGCTGTTTCTCTTGATCGAGTGAATGAATAACGTATGTTTTTAGCAAGTAGGATGCTTAAAAATGATTCAAGGAAACCGAGACAATGTTCTTCTTCATTATTATTATTTAATGAGGAGATTTAAATAAAATTTTAATCTCTTTTTTTAATTATAAAATTAACCCAACAGTTCATTGGCAGATACCATAATTAAAGGTATTAATTCTCCTTCCATGGTATATTGAACTGAATAGGAGGTAATTTGTAACAAAAAGACACCCAACTAACAGGGTCTGATGTAAGTGTTGATAAGTTTATCAATATTGATGGAGGTGTGGTACATTGATAGGAATTACATTGATAGGAATTCTCTTTGGCCACTAGTAAAACTATAATGCAGCGGACAGATAATAATTCTTAGGTCAGTGCTCTTGGACGTCGAGAATGCATGTGAGTGTCATCAACATTTTAATGATTTGACTGTGAAATCAATTACCTCTAGGTTTCATGTGCTGGATCTATTGTACAGAAATAATGACATCCATGTGAATACTGTATCAAAAATACTTGATGCACCTTCCAACGAGTTTTACCGGGCTGGATAGTTGAAGGCATCAAAAGCAGGAGATGTTTAAAACAATCAGGAAGGCTGTTATTTATTCATATATACAAATATGCCAAACGTAGCCAATCAGCAACCAGTTTCAATTACTGGCTTCCGTTCTCAATGTTTGAGGGGAAGTGCCTCCCCTCAATCTGGTGTTATTCAATAAGACTTGGTTGATCATAGCCGATGGGGGATAGAGGAAGGACAAAGAAAAGAAGGAACTCACAACTTAGGTCTGTTAATCGATAGGGCAGCTGAGTTGTGTGAGCCTCTGCTGCCGAGATCTGTGCAAAGAGCTTGAGGTCACAGGTCCAAGATTGGAATTGATGAGGGTTAGAGGGGCAAGGCAGCCAGCGGTGTCCAAGGAAGAGGTGTTGTCTTTGGGGAGCCGCTTGACGAGGTTGTGGTGAAGATTTCTTTGTTCGGGACTTAGTCTCTTTTTTTCGAAGTAGAAGATCTCCAGGGGGTCAAAGCTGCAGGCTGCAGCCCACAAGGGCTTAACAAGATTGGATATCTCTTCTGTGGGGCATCGCTGAACAGGGTTTGCTGCTGCAGAGAAGAACGTAGCAGAAGCTACCGCGAAGTCAGGCTGCCCATGATGCACTTTTGGCAGTTCGGTGAGAAGGTAGGCCCTGGTCTCCTCTCGGTTCTCAGAGCACTTTTTGGCTGAAAAATTCTAAGTCCCAAGTTTTGGATTTGGGTGATCTGGGCACATTTTACACCATTTCCAATAGTCCAGGACTGGTGGGCTACCACTAGGAGGGTCAGGACTCACTTAGATTGGGTCCAGATGCAGTAGCGGCCCGTGGAGGGAGTTCCATGGGGCGGTCAGGCGGGGCGGGGGAGGGTCAGGGTGGGGGGTAGTAAACACCGGAATATGGATGAATGGAGGTAAGTAAACAATTAAATAAATAAAACAAATTTAGTTGCGTGCGCTGCGCTAAGTCCAAATAAATTGCTGGTGAATGTATCCAAGAGAAGAAACGTTCCAGATCCAGACCTTGTTACTCTGAAAGAAAGTATAAAATAGGTTAGACTACCCGGGTGGGTATCAGTGGTGGGATAATCTTAGCCTCCGTGTCCTTAATAAAATCCAGATTTTCTGCTCATCAGGCTGTGGAAAATCTACATTTTATGGCACGACACGGAGGCCAATATTATGCAAGTTCAAAGTGCGTACAATACATTATCAATTACATTAGGCATTGGCTTAAAGTAACAACTTTTGAACATGCTTTCATTTGACCAATCGGCTGCTCTTAAAATGTCTTGTAAATCCCCTCCCAAGACGAAGGCTTTGGAGGCTGAGGCACCTCTAATCGAATGTGCTCCAAAAATAAAGGTGTCCACACCCCCTTCATTCATAACATCTTTAACCCATCTAGCTAAGGTAGGGGGGGAAACAGCTTTGTGAGGCCTTTTATGAGATATTAATAGTTGTGTAATGTCGTTTCTCAGATTAAGGGTTCTCCTTTCATATTCTTTCAAACATTGCACCACACACAGTCTTGGGTTTCCAGAGAAGTAAGGGTAGAAAATGGTTGAGGAAAGAGTCTTAGTTCTTCTTTTAATATAGAAACATACTCCCTCAGGTTGGTATGCTTTACTGGAGACATCTAAAGCTCTAACATCAGATGTGCGTCTAAATGAAACGAGACATAGGAGGGTTGTGAATTTGTAAGAGAGTTTTTAAGTGACAAATATTGATTATCACCCCAGTTCTCTAAAACTTGAAGGATCAGTTTAACAACCCAAAGAGAGGTGTACTTCGGTATCAGTGGTTTAAGGACCCTAATGCTTCTCATAATCCTCCTTGTAAAGCATTCTGACCGACAGGTAGTCCATCTATCAGGCAATGACCAGCAGAAATGGCTGATCTATAGATGTTTACTGTCCTACAGGATAAACCTGACTCAAATAACTCTGTTAGGTAATTTATTACAAAGACTACATCAGTTGAAATGGGATTGATACCCCGTTGAACACACCAACAAATCCATTTATTCCATGCCAGTCTATATGCCTTTCTCGTGCCGGATGCCCATGACTCAGATATGAGTCTGAAAGCATCTGGCGAAAGGCCAGGGATTTCCCATTGTCTCCGGAAATCTTCCATGCCATCAGTGCGAGGGAGCCCTCTTCTATTAGAGGATGGATTTCCCCTCGAGGGCCTAGAATTAGGGTCTCAAAATGGGGAATTAGTAAGGGGAAGTCTACTGACATTTCTAAAGTTACAGGGAACCACGCTTGGGATCTCCAAAGAGGAGTTATCACTACTACTGTTTTTTTGAATCTGCGTGTTTGTAAGAGGAACCTGGGTAGCATGACAAAAGGTGGGAAGGCATATGGCCTTAGACCTCTCCAGTCTTGTAGGAAGGCGTCCACCCCAGCTGCTTGAGGGTCTGGTTTTCAGCTGAAGAAGTGTGTCAGTTGAGTATTCAATCTGTCTGCAAAGAGATCTATGTTGAAAGGGCCCCAAATGTGTTGGATGTGTAGGAATATCTCCCTGTTCAGTCTCCAGTTGCTGGAGTCTCTGAAGTTCCTGGAGAACCAGTCCGCTACTCCATTGCTCAACCCAGGAATGTGTTGTGCTACAATTGAAATTCCTTTGCTTAAACAATAACCCCAAAAGTCCTTCGCTAGTTCCGCCAAGTCCTTGGAGTGTGGTCCTCCCATCTTGCTCACATATTGGACTGCTGAAATGTTGTCCATGCGAAGCATTACACAACATTTCATCTTTTCTTGAGTGAAACTGCGGACTGCAAAGGAGCCTGCTAGGAGTTCCAAGCAGTTGATGTGCATGTTCCTCTCTTGGTCTGACCAGCGTCCCCCTGTGGAAGAATTTCCGCATCTTGCTCCCCAACCCTCTAGGCTTGCATCCGAAAAAAGGATTACTTATCTGGTGAGTAGCAGCAATAAAAGAAGGAAGATGGCTGCCTGTTGCTGGACTATATAGATGTTCGGAATGTTTTCAAAGTTCTAAATTCTTCTTAATTGTTGCTGCGGTGTGTGCTGGCAATAAAAGGACATTGCATAATATTGGCCTCCGTGTCGTGCCATAAAATTAGCAACCTGGGATGGACGGGGTCTCGGGGATCTGGTGCACCGAATCTGACCCTGGAGTGGGCTCAAACGTTCATGGTGGCTCTGATTAAAACTGGAACAGGTGCAGTGCTCTGACCCTCATGGGGCAGGTGGTTAGTGGGAGACCGCTAGATAAATAGTTGACCAGGGGACCCCAGGCATATTCAAAGTTTTTAAATCTGTCTCTGTATATGTCACTCATACGTTCCATAGTGAGTGCCTGACATAGCTGTGTGTGCCATTGTGTTATGGCTGGGGCTTCTTTCTTCTTCCATGCGGCGGCTATCGCTGTTTTGGCCGCCCCCAGGCAAAGCCACATAATGGCTTGATTGGCTTTAGTTTGGTATTTCAGAGTAGGGTCCCGCAGGCCTAGCAGCATGAATTCTGGGGAGTCTGGTATGGGATATCCCAATATCTCTTTAATTTGAGCCAGGATTTCTGACCAGAAGGGTCGAATTGACGGGCAGTCCCACCATATACGGCGGAAGTCGCCCAAGAGGCCGCAACCCCTTCAGCAAAGGTCTGATGTGTTAGGGAATATTTTTTCAGTTTCTCAGGATACAGATACCAGTCATACATTATCTTGTAGTGGGCTTCGCGTTGACTTGGGGAGTGACAGTGGCGTTTTATATCTTTCCATAGGGCTTTCCACCGAGTGTCTATGATATCCTGGCCTAATGTGCGTTCCCAGAATTCCAGGTATCATGGGCGTCTAGATGGAAGTCTGTGCAGCAATAGAGAGTATAAGAAGGAGATGGCCCCTTTCACTGAGCTGGCACCCTTCACGTATCGCTCTAAGGTTGTGAGTTCCCTAGTCGCCCCTTCTCTTAACTCGGGTTGCAGGACCCAATGACGCAATTGAAGATAACAAAAGTGTTCTATGTTGGGTAGGTGGAAGTCCCTTTGGCAGTGTGCGAATGTTAGAATGTCCCAGTTGTGAAACATGTCAGCTACGGTGAGGCAAACGCCCTCTCGCCACGCGTCAAAGGGGCCCGGCTGTAGTGCTGATGGGAAAGCAGGGTTGTAGTGAATAGGAGTGAATGGAGAGGGGAACGCGGTCCATTCCGTCTGCTTCAGTACGTCATCCCACACTTTAAGCATCGTTTTAGTGGGTGTACTAATGTATGCATTCGCCGGTCGGTCAGCCTTCTGTTTACATAATAAGTCTCATATTACTCTACCCGCGATCGCTCGGTCCATGTGTAGTCAGTGTTTATCTGACTCGCGTTGGGACCATTCAACCAGGACCCGAAGTTGAGCTGCCTTGTAATAGAGGTTCAGGTCGGGCATCGCCAAGCCACCCTCATCTGTAGGCTTTCGAAGAAGACTGAACAGAAGCCTTGGTCTTTTATTCTGCCATATAAAATTCCTTTAGAGTGTGTGGACCCCGCGCAAGAAGGCTCTTTCGAGTTCAATAGGCAGACTCTGAAATAGATGGAGAAATTTCAGTAGGACTACCATCTTGACGGCATGTATTCTGCCCAACCAGGAAAGATAAAGGGGTGCCCATCTCCTAAAGTCAGCCTGGAGCTGGCGTAAGAGTGGAGGGTAGTTAGCTGCAAATAACCCAGAGATTTTAGTGGTCAACTTTATTCCCAGATACGTTAAGTCTTTCTTGGCCCACTGGAATGGGGTTGAAGCCACCAGGTCTCCCATCTCCGCCTCCGGTAGTGTTAGGTTAAGGAGAAAGGATTTATGTAAATTGATGCGGAATCCCGCTACCTCCTCGAAGCTTCCCAATTCTTCCCAGAGTGTCATTATAGATCGTTGTGGGTCCGATATCGTCAGCAAGATATCATCAAAGAACAGCGATATTTTATGTTTGTCAGCACCAAATTGGATTCCCCTAAGTCCTCGATTCTCTCTGAGCCATGTGGCTAACGGTTCAATGCTAAGCGCAAATAGGAGCGGGGATAAAGGGCAGCCCTGCCTCGTTCCACGTTCCTGAAGGAAGTTGTCAGAGGCCACTCCGTTAACTAAGACTCTTGCAATGGGGGCCGCAAAATTGGCCTTGATCACATTGATAAATGTCTCACAGAAGCCGAATCTTTGAAAGGTCTGGAAGAGAAAGCGCCAGTTTACTCGGTCAAACGCCTTGTCAATTTTTTTTTATCCCATCGAATTCGAACCTGAGGTTATCTGAATGACAGACCCTCATGTGTTGCAGGATAGGAGATCTTACGTCATCATTAGCAATGGATCTACGATGTTCCTGAATCCTCATTTTCAACGCTCTTTTCGTGCTCCCAATGTACACTTTTCCGCAGTTGCATACAATGGCATATATCACGAAACAGCTGTAACAGTTGACAAATTTCTTTTATGCCATACGCTTTGCCCGATTTATACTTAAACTCCTTTAATCTATTAAGCTAGAGCTCATAGATACTACATGAGCCACACGTGTAGAAACCCTTTGGTTGAGCGGGCAACCAGTTAGAAACTTTATCCCTTACTGGTTCCAGATAATTCCTGGTTATTTTGCTACCAATTGTAGGGCATTTCCTATATGTCACCAAAGGTTTGTTGGAAATGGAGTCAGTTAATCCAGGAACACCTTTAAGAAGATCCCAATTTTTGCTTAAAGCCTTGAAGACCTTATTGTGTTCAGTGCTATAAGTAGATACAAAGGCTAGTCTCTCTTGAGAATGTTTTCTTAGTTTTGGCACCGTTTCCTGCCTTTTTATCCCATTAACTCTATTCTCTGCTTGGTTCAAAATATGTTCAGGATAACCTTGATTGCTCAATCTGATTTTCAGATCTCGTAAATAGGTAGTATAATCCTCATCTGTGCTGCAATTCCTGCGAAGTCTTACAATTTCCCCATAAGGGATACCTTTAATCACTGCTGAGGGGTGGCAGTATCTGCTCTTAAAATGCTATTTGTGGAGGTTTGCTTCCGAAATAGCCTGCTCTGAATCCCATTATTGGCTACCTATAACTGTGCATCCAAAAAATCTATTTTCTCCATGTCATGACACACTGTGAATCTCACATTATGACTGTTTTTATTTAAATAACTCACTTATTCTCCAAGATCCTCCTTGGTTCCTTTCCAGATGACCAAGATGTCACCAATAAAACGTCCCCAGAAAAGGTTGAAATCCATCCATTTTCCTGCATTCAAGGACCAAGCATGCTCTCTCTCAAACCACCCCATGAATAGGTTGGCGTAAGAGGGAGCAAACTGTGATCCCATGGCAGTCCCTCTTATCTGGTGGTACCACTCCCCTTCAAAGAGAAAAAAAATATTCTTAAGAATCAAGTCACTTATTTCCAGAATCATTTGGGAGTGTTCCAAAAGACTAGCACTCCTATTTCTTAAAAAATGTTACAAAGCTAGTTGTCCTCAATCATTCTCTATGCAAGTGTATAGTCCTACTACATCAAGTGTAACAAAACTCATGCTCTCATCCATACAACATCCTTCAGTTTGTTCAACACATCCATAGTGTCCCAGATGTAAGAAGGCAAGTTCACCACCAGTGGTTTTAAAAATATGTCTACAAATTCTGAAAGATGTTCAGTCAGACTGCCAATGCTGGAAACAATAGGTCTACCCGGGGGATTTTCTCTGGATTTATGGATTTTCAGAAGCGTATAGATGAAGGGAAATATTGAACTCGTATTATCTTATTATTTAAATTCTGTTTCATCCAACAAACCTATCTCTTTCCAAGAGAAGAGTTTGTCCGCAATCAACCTTCCCGCTTCCCAAGTAGGGTTGCCTGCCAATTTCCTGTAGGAGTTAGTGTCACTCAGTTGCCTTCTGATCTCATTTCTATAATCTGACCTACGCATCCTCACGCACCATATGTAATAGGTAGGTAATAGGTTGGTTAACCATTTCTATTGGCCCAAAATGAAGGAGTTCTGTAGCTCCTGTGTAACCTGTCAGGCCAGTAGCAAGACAGGGAGCAAGCCAAGGGCTCCTTAGATACCACTTCCAATGGTTGGAACTCTCTTTGAAAGGGGTAGGTGGACATTGCTGGTCCATAGACCAACTGCCTGAGGCAACAGCTATATCTTGCTGGTAGTTGACCATGCCACAAGATATCCAGAGGCAATACCCTTCAGAACAGTCACCTCTCATTCAGTGGCTAGGGCCCTACTTGTTGTGTTCACCAGAGTGAGTTTTCCAAAGGAGGTGGAGTCAGATGGAGGCACTATTTTTATGTCTGCCTATTGGAAGGCGATGTGTGATGAATGTGATGTTACCTACAAGTTCACCACCCCATATCACCCCCAGACTAATGGTCTGGTGGAAAGGTTCAATAAGATCCTGAAGGGCATGAACATTTGTTTATCTGACAAACTTAGGAGGAGATGGGACGTTCTCCTCCCATGCCTGCTGTTTGCATACAGGGAGGACCCACAGAAAGGGATTGGGTTTAGTCCTTCTGTGTTACTGTTTGGGTACCCTGTGAGAGGGCCACAGTGTCTGATGAGAGAATCTTGGGAGACACCCCTCAAGGAAGCCAAGAACAATATGATAGACTATGCACTAGGTCTGAGATCTTGTGTGTAGCTTTGGTATGACCAGAAGGCTACTATGCTTGAGTACAAACCAGGACAATTGGTGTGGGTGTTAGAGCCTGTGGTCCCAGGGCCCTCCAGGACAAGTGGACTGGGCTCTAGTTTCCTTCATTAGCAGGTGACTACTCCCCAGAGAGTGCCATTGAGAGGGAAGCCTTTGCTGAAGAAGCTGAGACCATACCTGTTTGGTACTCACTTCCGTGTTCAAACTGACCACAGAACTCTCAGATGGCTCAAGTAGATGAGGGCGGGAAAATCCTAAATTGTTGAGGGGGTCCATTTCCCTACAGGGTTTGGACTTTACTGTGGAACACAGACCTGGGACTGCCCTTGCCAATGCAGATGGACTTTACAGATTTTTCCACTTAGCTGATGAGGACAACCAGGGTGTAGGTTAGTTACCCATCACCTTTTATCTGGGGGGGGGGCTGTGTGACAAAGTCATCCTTTTTGCCCTGATCACCCCCATTTTTTGATGAGACTGGTGGTTACTGACTCTGATTGTGTCCTGTGCCCTGCTTGCTTACCAGGCCCAGGGTCAGTGCTCTGTTTAAAAGGTACATGGTTATTAAGTGTAATTACAATTGGTATGGCAACCTACCTGTCAGACCCTCGTATATGGTAGGGCATGTAGGTTTAGAGGCTCAGTAGATTTAATGCACTTATTTGTGCACTGCTGTGGTGCCTGCTGTCATTTTAAAAGCTAGCCCTGCCTTGCAGGCTGCTTTTAAATTAAAACTATGTCCAAATTCGACTTTGGAATTAATGGTACTTCCAAAGTCTTAAACTACCTTATTAGGTCGAGCCAAGACAGCGCATGCACTGTCTCTTTGAGACATGCTGTGTTCACGCTATGGTTACAGCTCACCCATTGCCTTTTTATTTGTCCCTTCGATTGTTGTTCCAAAATGCTTGCTTGGTAGTGGTTAATCCTTCCTCTTTGTCCCTCCTTTTTGTGTTTGGTTTCCTCCCACAGAGATGTTACTGTTAACATTATGCTTTTGTGTTTATGTGTTCAGTCGGGAGACAATTTTTCTCTTTGATTCCTGTTTGAGTCACTGTTTGCCCATCTTTGGTGGTTCAGCTTCGGTGCCCGTCACTTAATCTCCCTGTTCCATTTAAATATCGAGATGAAATGTCAGACGCTGTTTTTGAAATTGCCTCTTTTATTTTCTTTGACTTCAAAGTGTGATGATTTCCCCCCAAATCCCTCCTAACTCAATGCTGGATGCTTTAGCGAGCCCTGGTCACCAGACCTTCAGTAGCCCAACCTACAGCACAGTTAAGGGAAAGGCTTGGGCAACTCCTGCCATATTTTCTCTGACGCTTGTTTATATAAGGTGAACTTGAGCAACCCGAAGGTGTTAGAGCGCTATACATGAGCACTATTTACGTTACACAATGTCAAATTCATTTTTGGGGACATTTTTATAGGGCGCGAATTCGACTGAACCAAAGGTATTGAAATGCTTTACAAAAGCGGCAGTTACATTACACAAGGTCAGGTTAATGTTTTTGTTTTTAGGTGCGCAGAGATTAAATGATGCCGATGTCGCCCCTGTTTATTCATTATTTCCCCTCTACCTGAGAAACAGGAGCAGCATTCGTCCCTCCCACCTCCCCCCATGTCACTGCATGCCCGCCCCGCTGCCTCTTCCTGTCATCCTCCTCCTCTTAAAGCTCTAATTTCAAAGCACATTCACGGCAGCTCCCCAGGGACTGTGAGACATTTCATATTATATAATGTGAAATCGAGTGACCCGAAGGTGTTGGAGTGCTTTATATGAGCGCTAGTAACATTACACAAGGACAGATTCATTTTTGGGGGAATTTTTATAGAGTGCAAGCTCAACTGACCCTAAGGTATTGGAGCGATTTACAAAAGTACCAGTTACATTACACAAGGTTGGGTTCATTTTTTTGTTTTTAGGTGCGTAGAGATTAAGTGATGCCGACGCCATCCCTGTTTATTCATAATTTCCCCTCTACCTGACAAATGGGAGCATTTTGTTGTTCTTGCTATATCCAGTGATGCTATAACCAGGGTCCTGGGACAAAGGGCGGGGGCTTGCTGGTAAATGGATGGCTCGAGCAGAGTTTTGAATGGAAAACTCTGGAGAAGGGTGCCTCGTGAATAGAGGTCTGGGGGAGGCTGGATGTGAGGTCTCCACCATTGGAAAGTACTTCACTGCTTTTTTTCATTGGCTGTTCAATACTCCAGTGATGGAGTCGCACACAGAATGTTATAGTGCTGTTGACTTGTTTTACTTTCCTGCTTGTGTTTTGAGTTGTGCTCAGTATTTGGAACTTTATCTGCGTGTTGCCTGTTTTTTTTCCCTCAGTGTCGCAATTTTGGGTAGAACATACTCGCTCCGACATTCAGTTGTATTTTTAAACAGTCCTGTACTGCATCTGCCTGCCGTCCCCTTTCAATTTACACAAAGGCACAGACAAATGTTAAAATTTAAATAAAACAAGCCATTTTTATTAGATCTAAATGCGACATAGCATTAAAATACTGTAACAGTTTAGCAAACAAGAGAAAGTGATGCTGCCTTTTAATTCGCATAAAGCATGTACAATTTGGAAGACAGCGTGTCTTTCTCTCTTTTGCTAAACTGCTAAAGTATTTTCATTCTACATTATGTTTGTGATTTATTAAAAAGTATGTGCTTATTCATTAAAACTTTGACATTTATCCATGCATTTCCGTGAATTGAAAGGCTGTGTCTCTTTTCCAACAGTTTTTTGGTAATGTGCTTTAGGGGCATCTGAAAGGTAGAGTGTATTTACATTCTAATTTACTTTTCTAAATTGAAAATATTGCGCATGTAGGCATATTGTTTAAAAATGTTTATTTTTTAAGTGCTTATGCACATAACGTTTGCAATTTAAAAATATAGATAAGAATGAAATGACACGCTACCTTTCACATGCCCTTAACCCTTTTGGTGCACATGATGGAATGACAATTCTGCCCTCTGCACACAACCACCAAATCCCTCTGCTGCAAACAGCAGAGGGATTTCCTATTTGGTTTTTGAGCCTCAGGAGCTGGGGTTGGGGAAGCATCCAGCGTTCCCCTCAATCTCCTGGTAAAAATGATACCTCACTTCTGTGGGTGCCCAAAGCAGAGTCAGCCTAAAAACATATAAAAAAGCCCCTCCCCTTAGGGACATGCTTTTTTTCTCCCTCAATTTCTAATTTTATACGTTTTTAGGCTGACTCTGCTTTGGGCACCCACACAAGTGAGGCATCATTTTATTGGGAGACAGAGGGGGATGCTGGGTGGTAGGAAATTTGTGCCTGCATGCTGATCCCACACTGAAATGTGAGGAAAATTTTATTTTCTTTTGCTGAATTTGAGGTTTGCAGGGGATTCTGGGTAAGGAAATGTGGGGGGGGATCCATGCAAGCCACACCTCCCTGGACTCCTCTGGGTGTCTAGTTTTCAGAAATGTCTGGGTTTTGTAGGTTTACCTAGATGGCCCCCAAACAAAAATCTGCCTGTTCCTGAAAGCTGGTAAGTTGATGATTTTAGCACAACAAACCCTTTGTTGAAAACATTTGCAGGGAAAAAAACAGACGCTTTCTTCTACAGCACTTTTTTCCCCTAAAAACCAAAAATTAGCTCTTTTTTGGCTAATTTCTCGGTCCCCTCCAGGGGAATCCACAAACCCTGGGTACCTTTAAAATCCGCAGGATGTTGAAAGAAAAGTACTCAGATTTGGCGTGGATGCCTTGCATGGACAAAAAGTTACGGTGGCCTAAGCGTGAACTATGCAAAATAGCCAAAAATAGGCTTAGCACAGGGGGGTAAAAGGCCTAGTGGCGAAGGGAATAAAATATATTATCCAAAACAAACACTTTAGGGGTGTATGTACAAGCCCCTATCGCCACGGGAACGTCACTTTTTAGAACATTCCTGTGGCGATAGGGGCCTCGCCTTATTTACAAGGCAGCGTTAAGCCACGTAACGTGGCTTAAAGCTGCCTTGTAAATAAGGTCCCCTTTCCGGTATGCTTAGCGTGAAAGGGGTGGGCAGTGGGTGTTGCGGTGGGCCATCCACCTCAACACCCATTGATTTTGGCGCTGCCCCCTATTTACAAGGGTGGCAAAAATAGGAGGCAGCGCCAAAATTAAGACCAGGGAAAACCTGGTCTCAACTTGGCGAAACAAGGAGAAATGCTTTATTTCTCCTCGTTTTTGCTTTTTCCATGTCTGCTGCCTTGTGCAGCAGACATGGAAAAAGCAAAACGCCTTGGATTGTTAGAAAGGTGCCCCTTTCTGCACATAAACAATCTTTACAAAAAAATGACATTTTGTAACTTCCATGTGTGCAGCATTAAGCAGCACACATAGAAGTGACAAAACGGCATTTAAAGATTGTTTATGTGCAGGAAGGGACACCTTCCTACACATAAACAATCTTCCCCTGCACGCAGACACCCTTGCACTATGGTGCAAGGGTGCCTGCCTTGCCGCTGGGCAGCTAAGTGTAGCAGCAGCGCAGAGGGAAACGCAAGGCTACACCATATTCTTGTAAATACGGTGCAGCGTTGCGTTTCTGAAGTGGCGGAGTGAGGCGTTAAGCCATGACGGCTAACGCCTCACTCCGCCACTTCTTTGTACATATGCCCCTTAGTGTTTATCATTTCGGTTTGTTTCCTGCTAATGTTCCCAACTCCTCTTGCACTGTATCTGCCTGTGGTCTGTTGTATTTCCTTATTGGTGCTATTTTTTGTTTTTTTTACTTTCCTGCTTGTGTTCCCAGTTGTGCTCAATATTTTGAATGGTATCTGCGTGCCTCTAATTTTTTTCCTCACTGACACAAGTTTGGGTAGAGCATTCTCGCTCTGACATTCAATTGTATTTTTAAAGAGCCCTGCACTGCATCTGCCTGCCGTCCTCTTTCAATGTGCACAAAGTCACAGACAAATGTGAAAATTTAAATAAACAAGCCAATACTTTTTATTAGGTCTAAACGCGATGTAGCATTAAAATATTATAGCAGTTTAGCAAACGAGAGAGACACGCGGTCTTTTAATTCACGTACAGCGTTTGCGAATAGAAAGGCAGTGTCTCTTTCTCTCGTTTAATTTTCATTCTACATCATGTTTGTGGGTTATAAAAAAGTATGTGCTTATTTACTCAAATGTTGACATTTATCGGTGCATTTTATGCGAACTGAGAAGCTGTGTGTCTCTTTTCCAATTTTTGGAAATGTGCTTTAGGGGCATCTGAAAGGTAACGTGACATTTCCTTTAAATTTATGTTTTTAAATTGAAAGTGTTCCGTATATAGGCATACTATTAAAAGAGTGTGCTTGTCTATTTACGCAACATTTGCAATTAAAAATATAGATAAGAACTAAAACACACGCTGCCTTTTAGATGCCCTAAAAGCACATTTCCCCCACAAACCACGTAACTATTTACTTTACAGACACTTAAATATACTTAAAACACACCAGATGTAGTTTAGTAGCTACATTAAACTTATTTGCAGCTTGTAAACTATAGATGTATCTCTGTGGGAAGCTTCCCATCCTGTAATTTCGGACAATTGATTAAGGGTTTACATTCCCAAACAAGACCCATATGCTGTTCATAAGAGCGATAGTGATCTTTATAGCTATGCATCTGCTTTCACAACACAACCAGAAACTATTCAGCCCTTCTTCTCCACCTTTCCCTCCTAGTCGCACCCTTCTCACTTCCAATACAATAAAGTGTCAGTACTTTCCAAACAGCTTACATGCTTGCAGTGTGTCTCTCTTCGCTGATAATAAACAATATACCCAAACAATGTGCCTACACACTTCCTTTCCAACCTAAAAAAGCCTTTATAATAGAAACAAATAGCATGCACAATCACACGTATGTATGCAATAAAACTACAAGGTGAAATACAAACCTGAGTCACATATAAAAAAGAATCTATTTTATTTGCACGGAATTACTCACACAATGCAATCAACGCCACCCTACTCCTCTATACAAGTATGCTTTACATGACTTCACGCAAAACCATTCTACAACACTCCAATCTACAACACTCTACTCTATATCTCCAGTCAACAAAACACAAATCTACAATATTCCACTCAAAAAAGCAAAAAGCCTATTAAACTATACTCCAGCATCGCACTCTAATCCAATATATATCAATCGGCTCAACAAAACTCTACATCACTCTATACAAATCAAATCTACACCAGTCAAGTTCACACTATACCACTCTACAATATTACTCCATTGAATAACACTCTACGCAACACCCTCAATACCACTCCATACCTTCTACAATAATATACAACACACTAATCAACCCTATACCTCAACTCTACATCATTCCACTATGCTCAAAGCCACTAAACTTTACTCCACTCTATATCATTACACTCTCCTGCTATACTACACTCTCTACAACTCCAGTCTATAGCACTCCATACTCACAATCTACTCCACTCTAAGCCACTCTACTCTACTCCAGTCTACACAACACCCTTTACACCACACAAATCTACTCTACACCACTCCACAACACTCTATACAGCTTTTCAACACTCTAATCCACTCAAAAACAATACTCCCCTCTAACAACCAACTCAATTCAACACTACACCATTCCACTATTCAACACTATGCTCCCTATATTACACAACACAACCCAACACTACGTGCCACTCCTTAACACACCATACCACTAAACTGCACGCCACTTCGTAACACTACACTGTACTCAACTTTACAAACGTTAACTCAACGCCCTTTTATACCACAAACTTTTAGCTATACCAAATGGCAACCACACTAATGTACAACAAAACTAAAACATATTGGCAAAGCCATAGTCGAGACCTATTAGCTATGCCACTCCCTGCTCTACATATAAGTCACCCCTAAGGGCTACCCTAGGTGCCCCAAGGGTAGGGTTAAAATAAGCAGTGACGTTATAAAATAGGTTTTATAAGCCCTGGTGAGAGAAAAGCTGCCAATTTCAGTTTCCCCATTTTAGTGCATTAGTTCCATAGGCTAACATAAAAAGGCTTTATTAAACTTTAATAAAGTCTAACGATTGACAGGAGTGAGGTGAATTAATAGTTGAGTGTCAAAATAATAGAATGATTCCAACAACTTGCCATGGTTGGATTTATTGTAACTAGGACAGGAAATATAACACTTGCTTTTCTGATATGCCTTCATCCAGCTCTGGAGCACCCTCTCCTGATTGGCCAGCCTTGGACAGATTGAGCCACACTGCTCTGATGAGGTGTGAAGTGGCCTGCAAGGAAACAAAGAGATATCTAGTGGGAGGAGATCTGCAAGCTGCAGAGCAAAAGGCATCAAGGGGGCTGCGTCACCAGACTGGTCTTCAAAGAGGGAAACACACTTAGGACAGGACCCAGGCCCACCCTAACTTCCTGCACCCCCAGTCAGATGGGAGCCCCTGTAATTGAATTAGTAGCGAGCTGGAAGGGGAGTGTTAGGGAATGTTAGCCACACCCATAGGATGAGCGAGCCAGGCCTTAAGCTCCAGGAGAGATTTTCTTCAATTTGTTTTTTGAAGAACAGTGTTTTCTGGGACAAGAATATGCCACACTTCAGAGGAAGTGGTCATCATTGAAGGTGGCACCCTGCACCCCATTGGTCAGGGGTGCCCACCTGCTTGTCATCCCAGAAACCCGGATTAATATGGGAGAGCTGCCCAGCAACTCAGATCCCTGCCTGAAAGAAACAGGAAGAAGAAGGACTGCCCTGCTGAGCTCCTGGCCTGTACCAGGCGGACTGCACTCTTAAGGACTGCAGCTGCTGCACATTTAATACTGCCCTCACACAGTAGATAGTGCCATGCTTCATCATAGGGCCACATCAACATCAAGACGCAGACCAACGTCGATTGATGGAGTGAAATTTTTTTCTCCAAAAAATCCACAACAATTGAGGGTCATTGAATCAAACCCTCTATCCCAACTGGGATCAGGATCCTCTCAACACAAAAAGAGTGATTAAAACTACCTAGGTGAATGTTCAACTAATCTTTATTCTTAACTTTGCCTGGCAGGGTTAAAATCAGTGTATCAGGGATTTACAGGTTTCTTAGTATCCGTACCCCCTCAAGCTTAGTGTTATTCTATCAACATGTTTCGGACTTCCCTGAGTCCCTCATGGGTCTACCGGCCTTCCTCAGGATTAGGATCCCTTCTACTTCTTTGGGCTTGTTATTGCCCTCCCCTATATACAGTACCTTATTTTTCAAGTATTATTATGGGGATATTTTTTCTTTCTCCTTCGCTTTTACCTCTTATCTTGGGTTTATCCTACAAGGGAAATACATTATTTTAGTCATCTCTACTTCCCATACTTCAGCAGCTCCCTACTTCTTTGTTTTTTTATATATTTTTTAAAAACACTGTCAATGTAATTATTGTGATCCACTGTCCATAGTTTGTTGTACACATACTCTCATATGGAAAAAAAACTACCAGAACCATCTTCCTTTCGCATCTCACAGAGTGCGTGCTCATTAAACTTTGTGCATTTCATGCAGATTATAGTTAGTCAAATTCTCTTACCCGAGTTTCATTTCATCATTCTGAAACTGGGGTAGTGTGTAAGGAATTTATTTTGCTAAGCCGAATTTGCAGTTTAAAACTGCATACAGGCTTCAATGGCAGGCTTAAGACATGATTTAAGGGGCTACTTAAGTGGGTGGAATAATACGTACTACAGGCCCACTAGAAGCATTTACCTGTATATGGTATACCACTTTACTAGGGTCTTACAAGTAAATTAAATATGCCAAACAAGTGTAAGCCAATGTTACAATGTTTTAGATAGAAAGCATAAGCAGTCTAGCGCTAATTAGCATGGGTAAAGTGCACAGAGTCCTAAGGCCAACAAAAACAAATTAAGCAAAACAAGAGGTGAGAAGGCAAAAGGTCGGGGGGGGGGAGGACACCTTGAAGCTGAGAGGTCTAACACTATCAGTATATTTGTTGCTGTCTTTATTCAAATAATTAATTTAGCCAAACATAATTAACAATTAACTTAAGATTCTCTTGATAATAAACAGGATTGAATCAGGTCCGTTTCTTGGATAAGCCTCAAACTTTATGACCCCTCCTGCCCCTAGAAGGGATGGGACCCAACAGGCCATCCTTGCAACAATCTTAGAAATTAGCCGCTTACTATTGGCCCTGTCTTCTTGCACACTTCACTGAATTATTGCCCCCATCTCCCAGCTCAAATACCATCGCTCCGAAACACCAGCTTACCTGTGGAGCATGGATGAGAACTGCAGAGCAAGCAAGATCAGAATCCACTGAGAAGCCCTTAAAACACATACAGAACCCAGGAGCAAACAAGCCTTCAAATGATTGTTTGACAGTGTGCATTGTTTTGTTGGTATTTGATTCAGTTTGGTTGGTAGTTTGTTCAGTATTAAGTTCTAAAGTGGCTTCTGTGAGCTAGTGTGAAAGTAAAATGAGTTTGACCTGAAAAGTTCTTTGCTTTGCGGTGTTTTATGTGCATGAGTGGGTGTGCCGAAGGACTCAGTTGTCCATTACTCGGCCAGAGCACAGTATTTTTAGGTGCGCTTCCATACCCAGGTCGGTTCTTGTGATGGCAGGTTTCTCTCTGGAGCCTTTGGACTAATCCAGTGACATGCAGTGACAACAGGTTAGTAATTGTTGATAAAACTAGGATTTTTGTTTCCCTAATCCCTGGTCTAGCAGGTTCTGCTGGAGCTGTAGAGCTTCAGTTAATACAGAGTCAAATGCAGTGAACACGCGTGTCACACTTTGCTGTTTGCAGGCAGGCGCATTATTCATAACCCTGATATAACCAGGCATGTACACTCATCTGGTATCATCTTACTGTATTTACACCTCAGCAAAGATTTGTTTACATCTGCCTTCTGTCCGAGAAGGACCTGTATACATTGTTCTTCCTTTTCGCACCGAGTCCAGCTGCGCCTTCCCCTGTGAACTTTGAGCCCTGTGCCCATCTGAGTGCACCACCCACTGTTGGTGTCTGGTGCACGCAACCTGCGACATTACTGCGCCACTTCCTGCATTCACCATGCTACTATGTATTGCCATGTCTTGCTTTAGTTCCACCCTCAGTTTTATCCAATGATTCCTGATTGCATCGAGGCTGTAATAACTTATGCTAAACATTTCAATGTCTAGCAAATCATGGTCACAGGACCTGCAGGGTAGCCAAACCATGCAAGGTTTACTGCATACCTTGCCGTGTGTGTGCACCACAAAGGTGCAATCTGTGCCTGATTTGTGCAATGAGCAGACCATACCGACAAGCTCTTCCCTGTGCACAGTACACCTCTTGTATGATCTGCAGTTATAAAAAGCAAGTACTATGCACGGCTGTAGTGGCCATGCCCTTTGTGCAATACGTGTACTTTACACGCGTTCTACACTCAGAGCATGGCCAGTAGTGCAAGGTTTCATGAAGGGATGTTAGGGTTCCCTAGGCCCCTGAGATATTAATCTATAACAATAGAAGAACCTTACAAATTCCACGACAAAAAAAACCTTCGTTTAGAAGTTTATTCATTATCCAAAACAAGGAAACCCTCTAAAATACTCCAGTTGTTCACACATTTCCACCCAATGCACTTCTTATTAATTCACTTAGGACATCACAAATGACGTCACCAATCATATTATGACTTCACTATTCACATCACATATAATATAATATATAGATATGGATCTATATACGCAGTTAAAGCAAACTGTGCAGTCTGGTGATCTCACTGCACCCTCATCAAGACAATATGTGTTTATTCTCAAGTTTGATTAAACTTGTGTCCAACAGAACAATCTCAAAAGTGGTGAGAAATGAGATCGTCTTTTTTCAGTATATATCAGCGACTCTAGGCATGCAAATTCCTTGTCTAGATATATTGAAAGATGGATTAGAAAGAGGGCTTGGAGTGATGCTCTAGGTTGAATTACCAACCATTGATCCCAGCTCCTAGGAAAGGTCCTGCAGTGGCATTCTGAACAAGTGGCGGGTGATGCAAATCAGACATGCCCCTCAACATTTAGTGAGTTACATGATCTGGTCTGAATAACACACCCAGCTTGAACCCATAACCAGCAATTGTGCAATTGTGCGGGCGCAACATTTTCCGCATAATTTTGGATTTGCCACATAATCAATTATCTGCTGCATAATTTTCAGATTCTAGCAAAAAAAGAATTTTGCTTCTAGCTCAAACGGTTCAAAGGTTACTAAAAATACAGCAACAGGTTGCCACGCTGTGGATGGCCCTTTGCAAAGATTGGCTGGCCAACTTTCTGTTGCTTATGCCTATATTTAGCTTTTAAACCATTACCAATGAGGTTCAGCCTATGCCAAGACAGTGGTAACAACTGTAAATATGAACCAATAATGAAATAATGCGATCACAAAATGTGCTGTATTGCACTGCATAATTCGACTTTTCTTACCACATAATTTAGTCAACCCTGCCACATAATGTCACCCTCCCATGCTACATAATTCCAGTGGCCCTGCCCATTGAAGATCGTATTGGCTGTGCCCCTTTGTATTTATGGGCTAAGATCTGGTTTTCAGAAGACCTAGGGTTTTCAAAGATGTTATTAAGGATTGGCTTAACAAGCATAATGCTCTAAAGATCCCCTGGTTTACTTTTTGAGGGAAAAGTATCAAGAGATAGGTCTAGGACACTTCTATGAACACCCTGAAAGAATCGCTCTAAATGCTAAGGCCATTATTAAAGAGGCTTTTCTCACCAGGGGCAATATGCGTAATTGTCAATAGCGAGGTGATATGGGGAGTGTTTCACTTGCCTTTTGCCCCCTCACAATTTTATTTAACTTTTTCCTCGAATTCCCAGATTAGATTTTACCTAACTAGGTTCACACTACGCAGTGTGCACTTTTTGTTGACGTTTCCTTGTCAAGGAGGATGGACGGGCAAGCTTATGCCTTGCCCGTGTGATAACTCTTCTAGGCAAAGCACAATGCATTTTTTATTACTTTGCACACTATATAAGTCGGTGAGGACAAGATTTCTGCTTCCATTATTAAGGAATATTCGTCCTTGTTCATATAACGATGGTTTTAATTATTTGCACACATTTAGTCTCCTCTGATATCTGTACTGCAGTAGCAAACTTTATAAGGGAGTCTATCATGATTAGAAAGCGTTACAAGTGAAATTTGTATAGGATTATCAGGGTATGATTCCGTTATTTTAACTGTCTTTTTTTAAGGAACCAATATGATGTTTTTAATTGCCTTTGCTGAAACCTTATGAATTGTTGTTTTTAACCATTCTTTGCTGATGTTTTATGAATGGTCAATATTTTTATATTGTGAAACTTTTATGGTTCTCTGAACCGAAGTAAAATTATTCTTGACATTGAGTCCAAAATGGAATGTACAAAAATAGAGATATCCTAAGAGCGATACCTACTCTGTAGGAATTGCTCTTAGGAAATCTCTATTTAGGAAATGCTAAACCATTTGTTCCTATGTGCCTAAAGGCCCATAGATATGAATGGTTTTGCCTTTCCAAAATGCAAAACCAAGGGTGCCTATGGGCCTAACGACCTCCTTGATGCACTCCCAAAAAAGTGGTGCACATGCAAAGAGCAAAAATACCCTAAGGGCAAGTGTGCGCTTTATGGCACTTTAAAAAAAACATTTGGGGGTGCTTGTTTTAAATTGCACATGGTTACCATTGACTTGGAGTCGATCGAAATAGCATTTCCTAAATGCCCATTTCGCATTTAGGAAATGCTTTGTTCATGTGCTTAGGAAATTACAAATAGGATCGTAAAAATCGTAAAATGCCATTTCTACTGGGTAGAAATCACATTTAGCGATTCTCTGTCTGCCTTTGTACATATGGATAGGCAATTTGGCATTTCTTAACGGACCAAAATCGCGATTTGGTCCGTTAAGAAATGCTAATTCCTTTCGTACATCTGGCCCTTTGTTACTTATTAGAAAAGAAGAGTGCTGTAACATGTTCTGTAACATAATTTATGACAACACTGATGACATCTCAAATTCACACCAAATCACAAAAAAGTACAATTTGTGGACCAAGATCTAGCTACCTGACAAATTCGGTGTAATCCTCTTCAGCAGTTTTTGCTGTAGCCCTTCTTAAAGAAGTCTATGGTAAATGCATGGGAATTTAGCATTTTCTGATCCTCTTTTTTCTCAACCCCCCACTTGACGGATCACCCCGAAAAATTCCATGCACAAACTAGACAAAAAAGAGCGCTTATTTTGGAACACTTTGAGGAGATTTGTCAAACAGTGCCACAGTTATTAGCAACACACAAAAAACATTTCTTTGGGAATGCTGAACTAACTATAACTACCCAGTTGTGATCACCACTGGGTTTTATATATTTGTTCTCATACAACTTCACGATGCACTTTATCTGGTATAAGTTGAAAAAGATTAAATAAAAACATGATGTGGATTACCTCAGAGTTGTGCCGCTTGCTTTCTGGACCAGGAAGTATTGCAGTAGGAGAAGGTTTGGTGAATCGATATATATCTGTATATCTATATATATTACTCGATTCCTTCGTACCACAAAGGATGACGACGCCTTGTCTCAAGCCACAAAATAAGATTTGTTTGTCGGCTACAATCTATCTATATATATATATATATATATATATATATATATATATATTTCCAAACAAATTGCCCTGAAGCATTGGGAACGCACTCGACATCGCTCTGCCATCCGGCTTAGAAAAATGCAGCCTGCCTTCCTGCTCCATATTATATTTCAGCTGCCAACGCGTTTCAAGGTTAAACAACCCCTTCTTCTTGGGCAAAAACAAACGGCATTTGAAACTCGCAAACATCATTTCCGGTTGTTTATTCAATTTATATGTCTGCCCCCAGTGGGTGTGTGCTTAGTGCAAGTCTCTTAAAGTGCACGATGGGACACTGAGTCCTGATGCGAGAAACAATATTCTTTCAGTAAGTTAAAATGTTCCATTTGTCATTATTCACTTTTAAATTATTTCCTTAGTAGGTAATGGCTCATTCTGGCAGGCTCAATCCGCATATAGAACGATGTGCTGATCCAGAAATGAAAGTTCAAAATGGCAGCCTTGCATAGCCAGTTGCATACTTGTCTCCCAACTCGCAATGGTGCAGCTCCCCACGGCCGGACCACCGTGTGCCAGGGAGCGCGTTTGCAGACTGGTGGGCAAAGGGGGCGTGGCCTGCTATGAGAATTTACCAATGCTGCTGTGTGGGACTTACTGGAGGTAATAGGAGGGGTAGTTGGCCCCCAAGGTTGTTCTTGGGGGCCAACTACCCCTCCTGTTACCTCCAGTAAGTCCCACACAGTGGGATTGCTAAGAGGTCTTCGGAGGCCATGCCCCCCTTTCTCCACCATTCTGCAAACACGCCTCCTGGCACACTACAGGTTGGGGGATGAAGTCCTCTTTTCTCCTGAGGGACTTTGGGGGCCAAGAAGCCCTCCTGGTACCTCCTTTAAGTCCTACGCAGCGGAATTCCTGAGCGGTGGTCAGACGCCCAGCCCTCTTTCTCCACCTCTCTGCATACGCGACTACTAGTTAAAGAGGCATTTGCAATGTAATAGGTTTCGCATTTGCGAGAGTTAGAGCTATTGGGGTTGTAAATGTAAAAGTGTTTTATTAATGTTTCTTGGAGTGGAGTGAATGTAGATTGTGTGTGGTATGTTGTGCAGTGAAATTATGTGGATAGAAAGTATATGGTATTTAGTGTATAGGAATTATGTAGAGTGGGATTATGTGTTATGGAGAGTAATTATGTGGTATGATAGTCTGTGTTGTGGAGTGGTAACCTCAGGTTTAGTCTTCCTCGAGTCCATAGAAGCTAAACTATAAACTCAATGAGACAAAAAAAGAGAAGGAACCACTGATGAGCACTTCTGGAGCTAGTCAGAGGTATGAGCAGGGCCACTTTAATTATGCGACTGTTTGGCTGCACCGACTTTTGCACAGTCATACATTTTCCACATTTGCCACATAATCCATCATCTGCTGTATAATCTGCAGATTTGAACAAAAAAAACCTTGTTTCTAGCTCAAACGGCTCAAACGTTACCAAAAATGCATCGACAAGTTTTACAGCATGGTGGAAGGCCCTTTGCAAACCTAGAGTGGTCACCTGATACTTACTGCTAAAAGTGGTATTAAATTGGTACGAATGGTGTACAAACCATTCTTGCTTCTTTCTGCACCTCTCTTGCCTTTTTCTGCAATTCTGTTGCTTCTTTCTGCACATTTCTTTCTTTTTTCTGCATTTCTTTTGTCTCTTTCTGCTCATCTCTTCCACTTTCTGCACCTCTCTTGCCTCTTTCTGCACCTCTGTTGCCTCTTTCTGTACCTCACTTGCTTCTTTCTGTACCCCTCTTGCCTCTTTCTGCACCCTTCTTCCCTCTTTCTGCACCTCTTTTGCCTCTTTCTGTAACCCTGTTCCCTCTTTCTGCACCTCTCCTGCTGTTTCTGCACCTCTCTTGCCTCTTTCTGCACTTCACTTGTCTCTTTCTGCATTTCTCTTGCTTCTTTCTGCACCTCTGTTGCTTCTTTCTGCACCCCTCCTGCCTCTTTCTGCACCCTTCTTCCCTCTTTGTGCATCTCTCTTGCCTATTTCTACACCTCTCTTCTCTCTTTCTGCACCCCTCTTGCCTCTTACCGCACTTCTGTTGGTTCTTTTGCACTGCTCTTGCTTCTTTCTGCACCTCTCTTGCAAATTTCTGCACCCCTCTTGCCTCTTTCTGCACCCCTCTTCCTACTTTCTGCACCTCTCTTGCTTCTGTCTGCACCCCTGTTCCCTCTTTATGCACCTCTTTTGCCTTTTTCTGCAACTTTCGTGCCTCTTTCTGCAGTTCCCTTGCCTCCTTCTACACCTCTGTTGCTTCTTTCTGCAGTTCTTTTGCCTCTTTCTGCTCCTCTCTTGCTTCTTTCTGCACCCCTGTTGTCTCTTTCTGCACTCGTCTTCCCTCTTTCTGCACCTCTCTAGCCTCTTTCTGCACCTCACTTGCCTCTTTATGCACTTCTCTTGCTTCTTTCTACATCTCTGTTGCTTCTTTCAGCAATTCTCTTGCCTCTTTCTACACTTCTTTCACTTGTTTCTGCACCTCTCTTGTGTCTTTCTGCACCTCTGTTGCCTCTCTCTGCTCCTCACTTGCTTCTTTCTGCACCCCTCTTGCCTCTTTCTGCACCCCTCTAGCCTCTTTCTGCACCTCACTTGCCTCTTTATGCACTTCTCTTGCTTCTTTCTACATCTCTGTTGCTTCTTTCAGCAATTCTCTTGCCTCTTTCTACACTTCTTTCACTTGTTTCTGCACCTCTCTTGTGTCTTTCTGCACCTCTGTTGCCTCTCTCTGCTCCTCACTTGCTTCTTTCTGCACCCCTCTTGCCTCTTTCTGCACCCCTGTTCCCTCTTTCTGCACCTTTCCTGCCTGTTTCTGCACCTCTCTTGCCTCTTTCTGTACCTCTGTTGCTTCTTTCTGCACTTCTCTTCCTTCTTTCTACACCCCCTGCCTCTTTCTGTACCCCTCTTGCCTCTTTGTGCACTTCTCCTACCTCTTCCTGCACCTCTCTTGCCTTTTTCTGCACCTCTCTTGCCTCTTTCTGCACCCCTCTTGCCTCTTTCTGCACCCCTCTTCCTACTTTCTGCACCTCTGTCTGTACCCCTGTTCCCTCTTTAGGCACCTCTTTTGCCTGTTTCTGCAACTTTCGTGCCTCTTTCTGCAGTTCCCTTGCCTCCTTCCACACCTCTGTTGCTTCTTTCTGCACTTCTTTTGCCTCTTTCTGCTCCTCTCTTGCTTCTTTCTGCACCCCTGTTGTCTCTTTCTGCACTCGTCTTCCCTCTTCCTGCACCTCTCTAGCCTCTTTCTGCACCTCACTTGCCTCTTTATGCACTTCTCTTGCTTCTTTCTATATCTCTGTTGCTTCTTTCAGCAATTCTCTTGCCTCTTTCTACACTTCTCTTGCTTGTTTCTGCACCTCTCTTGTGTCTTTCTGCACCTCTGTTGCCTCTTTCTGCTTCTCACTTGCTTCTTTCTGCACCCCTCTTGCCTCTTTCTGCACCCCTCTTCCCTCTTTCTGCACCTCTCTTGCCTCTTTCTGCACCCCTGTTCCCTCTTTCTGCACCTTTCCTGCCTGTTTCTGCACCTCTCTTGCCTCTTTCTGTACCTCTGTTGCTTCTTTATGCACTTCTCTTGCCTCTTTCTACAACTCTGTTGCTTCTTTCCGCAATTCTCTTGCCTCTTTCTGCACTTCTCTTGCTTGTTTCTGCCTCTTTGTGCACCTCTCGTGCTTCTTCCTGCACCTCTCTTGCCTTTTTCTGCAGTTCTCTTGCCGCTTTCTGCTCATCTCTTCCACTTTCTGCACCTCGCTTGCCTCTTTCTGCACCTCTGTTGTCTCTTTCTGTACCTCACTTGCTTCTTTCTGTACCCCTCTTGTCTCTTTCTGCACCCTTCTTCCCTCTTTCTGCACCTCTTTGCCTCTTTCTGTAACCCTGTTCCTTCTTTCTGTACCTCTCCTGCCTGTTTCTGCACCTCTCTTGCCTCTTTCCGCACTTCTCTTGCCTCTTTCTGCACTTCTTTTGCTTCTTTCTGCACCTCTGTTGCTTCTTTCTGCACCCCTCTTGCCTCTTTCTGCACCCTACCTCCCTCTTTGTGCAACTCTCTTGCCTCTTTCTACACCTCTCTTCCCTCTTTCTGCACCCCTCTTGCCTCTTACTGCACTTCTATTGGTTCTTTTGCACTGCTCTTGCTTCTTTCTGCACCTCTCTTGCAAATTTCTGCACCCCTCTTGCCTCTTTCTGCACCCCTCTTCCTACTTTCTGCACCTCTCTTGCCTCTGTCTGCACCCCTGTTCCCTCTTTCTGCACCTCTTTTGCCTGTTTCTGCAACTTTCTTGCCTCTTTCTGCAGTTCTCTTATCACGTTCGGCACCTCTTTTGCTTCTTTCTTCACTTCTTTTGCCTCTTTCTGCTCCTCTCTTGCTTCTTTCTACACCCCTGTTCCCTCTTCCTTCACCTCACTTGCTTCTTTCTGCACCCCTCTTGCCTCACTCTGCACCCCTCTTTCCTCTTTATGCACCTCTCTTGCCTCTTTCTGCACCCCTGTTCCCTCTTTCTGCACCTTTCCTGCCTGTTTCTGCACCTCTCTTGCCTCTTTCTGTATCTCTGTTGCTTCTTTCTGCACTTCTCTTGCCTCTTTCTGCCTCTTTCGCACCTCTTTCAGTACCTCTGTTGCTTCTTTCTGCACTTCTCTTCCTTCTTTCTGTACCCCTCTTGCCTCTTTGTGCACCTCTCCTACCTCTTTCTGCACCCTTCTTGTCTCTTTTTGCACCTCTGTTGGTTCTTTCTGCACTGCTCTTGCTTCTATCTGCACCTCTTTTGTAAATTTTTGCATCCCTCATGCCTCTTTCTCCACCCCTTCCCTATTTCTCCACCTCTCTTGCTTCTTTCTGCACTTCTATTGCTTCTTTCTGCACTTCTCTTGCTTCTTTCTACATCTCTGTTGCTTCTTTCAGCAATTCTCTTGCCTCTTTCTACACTTCTCTTGCTTGTTTCTGCACCTCTCTTGTGTCTTTCTGCACCTCTGTTGCCTCTTTCTGCTTCTCACTTGCTTCTTTCTGCACC
This sequence comes from Calotriton arnoldi, assembly GCA_963921515.1. Classification (NCBI taxonomy): domain Eukaryota; kingdom Metazoa; phylum Chordata; class Amphibia; order Caudata; family Salamandridae; genus Calotriton; species Calotriton arnoldi. Next base: position 83,520 of record CAWUFW010016873.1, read on the forward strand.
CCTCTTGCCTCTTTCTGCACCCCTCTTCCCTCTTTCTGCACCTCTCTTGCCTCTTTCTGCACCCCTGTTCCCTCTTTCTGCACCTTTCCTGCCTGTTTCTGCACCTTTCTTGCCTCTTTCTGTACCTCTGTTGCTTCTTTATGCACTTCTCTTGCCTCTTTCTACAACTCTGTTGCTTCTTTCCGCAATTCTCTTGCCTCTTTCTGCACTTCTCTTGCTTGTTTCTGCCTCTTTGTGCACCTCTCGTGCTTCTTCCTGCACCTCTCTTGCCTTTTTCTGCAGTTCTCTTGCCTCTTTCTGCTCATCTCTTCCACTTTCTGCACCTCTCTTGCCTCTTTCTGCACCTCTGTTGTCTCTTTCTGTACCTCACTTGCTTCTTTCTGTACCCCTCTTGTCTCTTTCTGCACCCTTCTTCCCTCTTTCTGCACCTCTTTGCCTCTTTCTGTAGCCCTGTTCCTTCTTTCTGTACCTCTCCTGCCTGTTTCTGCACCTCTCTTGCCTCTTTCCGCACTTCTCTTGCATCTTTCTGCACTTCTTTTGCTTCTTTCTGCACCTCTGTTGCTTCTTTCTGCACCCCTCGTGCCTCTTTCTGCACCCTACCTCCCTCTTTGTGCAACTCTCTTGCCTCTTTCTACACCTCTCTTCCCTCTTTCTGCACCCCTCTTGCCTCTTACTGCACTTCTATTGGTTCTTTTGCATTGCTCTTGCTTCTTTCTGCACCTCTCTTGCAAAGTTCTGCACCCCTCTTGCCTCTTTCTGCACCCCTCTTCCTACTTTCTGCACCTCTCTTGCCTCTGTCTGCACCCCTGTTCCCTCTTTCTGCACCTCTTTTGCCTGTTTCTGCAACTTTCTTGCCTCTTTCTGCAGTTCTCTTATCACGTTCGGCACCTCTTTTGCTTCTTTCTTCACTTCTTTTGCCTCTTTCTGCTCCTCTCTTGCTTCTTTCTACACCTCTGTTGTTTCTTTCAGCAATTCTCTTGCCTCTTTCTGCACTTCTCTTGCTTGTTTCTTCACCTCTCTTGTGTCTTTCTGCACCCCTGTTCCCTCTTCCTTCACCTCACTTCCTTCTTTCTGCACCCCTCTTGCCTCACTCTGCACCCCTCTTTCCTCTTTATGCACCTCTCTTGCCTCTTTCTGCACCCCTGTTCCCTCTTTCTGCACCTTTCCTGCCTGTTTCTGCACCTCTCTTGCCTCTTTCTGTATCTCTGTTGCTTCTTTCTGCACTTCTCTTGCCTCTTTCTGCCTCTTTCGTACCTCTTTCAGTACCTCTGTTGCTTCTTTCTGCACTTCTCTTCCTTCTTTCTGCACCACTCCTGCCTCTTTCTGTACCCCTCTTGCCTCTTTGTGCACCTCTCCTACCTCTTTCTGCACCCTTCTTGTCTCTTTTTGCACCTCTGTTGGTTCTTTCTGCACTGCTCTTGCTTCTATCTGCACCTCTTTTGTAACTTTTTGCATCCCTCATGCCTCTTTCTCCACCCCTTCCCTATTTCTCCACCTCTCTTGCTTCTTTCTGCACTTCTATTGCTTCTTTCTGCACTGCTCTTGCTTCTTTCTGCATCTCTCTTGCAAATTCCTGTATTCCTCGTACCTCTTTCTGCACCCCTGTTACCTCTTTCTGTACCTTTCTTGCCTGTTTCTGTATCTCTCTTGCTTCTTTCTGCACCCCTCTTGCCTCTTTCTGTACCTCTTTTGCCTCTTTGTGCACCTCTCTTGCCTCTTCCTGCACCTCTCTTGCCTTTTTCTGCAGTTCTCTTGCCTCTTTCTGCACCTCTTTTGCTTCTTTCTGTACTTGTCTTGCCTCTTTCTGTACCCCTCTTGCCTCTTTCTGCACCTCTTTTGTTTCTTTCTGCACTTCTCTCTCCTCTTTCTGAACCCTTCTTGCCTCTTTCTGCACCTCTGTTGCTTCTTTCTGCATTTTTTTTGCCTCTTTCTGCACCTGTCTTGCTTCTTTCTGCACCCCTGTTGTGTCTTTCTGCACTCCTGTTGTCTCTTTCTGCACTCATCTTCCCTCTTTCTGCACCTCTCTTGCTTCTTTCTGCACTTCTCTTGCTTCTTTTTGCACCTCTCTTGCTTCTTTCTGCACCCTTGTTCCCTTTTTTACATCCCTCTTGCCTATTTCTGCAGTTCTCTTGCCATTTTCTGCACCTCTCTTGCCTCTTTCTGCACCTCACTTGCCTCTTTCTGCACTTCTCTGGCTTCTTTCTACACCTCTGTTGTTTCTTTCAGCAATTCTCTTGCCTCTTTCAGCACTTCTCTTGCTGCTTTCTGCACCCCTCTTGCCTCTTTCTGTATCCCTTTTGCCTCTTTGTGCACCTCTCCTGCCTCTTCTTGCACTTCTCTTGCCCTTTTCTGCAGTTCTCTTGCCTCTTTCTGCACCTCTTTTGCTTCTTTCTGCACTTTTCTTGCCTCTTTATGTACCCCTCTTGCCTCTTTCTGCACCTCATTTGCTTTGTTCTGCACTTCTCTCTCCTCTTTCTGCACCCCTCTTGCCTCTTTCTGCACCTCTGTTGCCTCTTTCTGCAGTTCTCTTCCCATTTTCTGCACCTCTCTTGCCTCTTTCTGCACTTCTCTTGCTTCTTTCTACACCTCTGTTGCTTCTTTCAGCAATTCTCTTGCCCCTTTCTGCACTTCTCTTTCTTGTTTCTGAATCTCTCTTGCATCTTTCTGCACCTCTGTTGCCTCTTTCTGCACCTCACTTGCTTCTTTCTGCACCCCTCTTGCCTCTTTCTGGACCCCTCTTCCCTCTTTCTGTACCTCTCTTGCCTCTATCTGCACCCCTGTTCCCTCTTTCTGCACCTTTCTTGCCTGTTTCTACACCTCTCTTGCCTCTTTTTGAACCTCTGTTGCTTCTTTCTCGACTTCTCTTGCCTCTTTCTGCACCGTTCGTGCCTCTTTCAGCACCTCTGTTCCTTCATTCTGCACTTCTCTTCCTTCTTTCTACACCCCTCCTGCCTCTTTCTGTACCCCTCTTGCCTCTTTGTGCACCTCTGTTGGTTCTTTCTGCACTTCTCTTGCTTCTTTCTACACCTCTGTTGCTTCTTTCAGCAGTTCTCTTCCCATTTTCTGCACCTTTATTGCCTGTTTCTGCACCTATCTTGCCTCTTTCTGAACCTCTGTTGCTTCTTTCTGCACTTCTCTTGCCTCTTTCTGCACCATTCGTGCCTCTTTCAGCACCTCTGTTCCTTCTTTCTGCACTTCGCTTCCTTCTTTCTGCACCCCTCCTGCCTCTTTCTGTACCCCTCTTGCCTCTTTGTGCACCTCTCCTACCTCTTTCTGCACCCCTCTTGCCTCTTTTTGCACCTCTGTTGGTTCTTTCTGCACTTTTCTTGCTTCTTTCTACACCTCTGTTGCTTCTTTCAGCAATTCTCTTGCCTCTTTCTCCACTTCTCTTGCTTTTTCCTACACCTCTCTTGCATCTTTCTGCACCTCTGTTGCCTCTTTCTGCACCTCACTTGCTTCTTTCTGTACCCCTCCTGCTTCTTTCTGCACCCCTCTTCCCTCTTTCTGCACCTCTCTTGCCTCTTTCTGCACCCCTGTTCCCTCTTTCTGTACCTTTCTTGCCTGTTTCTGCACCTCTGCTGCCTCTTTCTGAACTTCTCTTGCCTCTTTCTGTACCTCTGTTGCTTCTTTCTGTACTTTCCTTCCCATTTACTCACCTATACAGTTATACACACACCATCTCACTTATTCATACCGTTACTAACACATACTTACTCTAACACATACATACAATCACTGACACAAGCACACACTCATCCATACAGCCACTCTCACAATCACTCACTCTCACATATAGTCATTTATATAGTCCAACACTCACATATACTGCCTTTCACATATGTAGTTACTCACACATGTACCACTGAGACATCCATTCACTCATCAACACACCCATACACACACTCACCCTCCCATACAGCCCTTCACAGATGCACTCTTGAACCCATACACCCAGTGAATCATCCACTCACACATCTATGCACAGTCACACACCCCCCACCCACCCACACAGACACTCAGGCACACATATAGATACTCCGACAACCAATAAATAACCCATATAGACACTCATGTAGCTACTCACCAACCCATGCAGCCGCTTACACACCAACTGACAGACTGATACAGACATTCACAAAGTTTAGTCACTAACCCATGCATTCAGTAAGACACGTTTAATCACTCACTTATACAGTCAGTCACACACCTACTAAATCATCCATTCAGACCTGTGTTTTTTTCAGTGAATTTCTAACTTTTTTAAAATGCTAATTTCTAACTATAACGTCCCTGAAATCTATGTTTTTTTCAGTGAATATATATATATATATATATATATATATATATAAATATATATATATATATATATATATATATATATATACATACATACATACAGGAAGGGAGTCCTGCAATGAAATCTGTCATGTCCACGCTGATGGGGCTGGTGCAGGCACATGGGTGCAGGGCCCGTAATAAATATGAACAAAGGTCCCGAGAAAAGTAATTCACAGGAAGGCTCGCACTCCGCAGTCATGGTTTCCAAAGCAATATATTGGGCAATAAATTGCTTTGGAAACCATAACTGCATAACTGCGGCGTGCGAGCCTTCCTGTGAATGACTTTTCTCTGGACCTTTGTATATATATATATATATATATATATATATATATATATATATATATATATATATATTCACTGAAAAAACAATAGGTTTTAGGGACAGTTATAGTTAGTTGGACATTTCACTCGTACAAAACCATAGAAATTCCCCCGTTATAGTTAGTTCAGCTAACTATAACTCGCGCCCTGCAATGCACTGCTGATGACGTCACATATTACATCACTCATGACATGGTCAGTGACATCACTGATGACATCACTGATGACATCTCAAATGACATCACTGATGACATCATCCAGTGACTGTGTGTTTCTGTAAAGTTTAAATATGTATAATATATATAGGCAAAGGCGTATTGAAGAATGAGTGGGTGTATAAGTGTCTGAATGGATGATTGAGTAGGTGCGTGACTGACTCTACAAGTGAGTGATTAAACGTATCTTACTGAATGCATGGGTTAGTGACTAAACTGTGTGAATGTCTGTATCCGTCTGTCTGTTGGTGTGTAAGTGGATGCATGGATTTGCGAATAGCTACATGAGTGTCTATATGGGTTATTGATTGGTTCTCTGAGTATCTGTATGGGTGCCTGAGTGTTTGTGTGGGTGGGGTGTGTGTGACTCTGTACATAGATGTGTGAGTGGGTGATTCACTGGGTGCATGATTTGAAGAGTGCATCTGTGATGGACTGCTTGGGTGGGTGAGTGTGTGTATGGGTGTGTTAGTGAGTGAATGTATATCTCAGTGGTACATGTGCGAGTAACTACATATGTAAAAGGCAGTATATATGTGTGTTAGAGTATTTAAAAGGCTATAAGTGAGAGTGTGTGATTGTGAGAGTGGCTGTATGGATACGTGTGTGCTTGTATCAGTTATTGTATAAGAGTGTAAGAATGTGCTAGTATTTGTATGAGTAAGTGAGCTGGTGTGTGTATAACTGTATAGGTGAGTAAATGGGTGTGTGATTAATTTTTTGCATGACTGACTAGGTGTGTGAGTACCTCTATGGATGAGTGGCGGTGTGTGAGTGTTTATATAGGTGTATGAGTGCATATGATAGTCCTGTACTGAGTGACTGTAAGTATGAGTGACTGTACGGGTGAGTGAGTAGATGTGTGTGTGTAGACCTAAGAATCAGTGAGTGGGTATGTAGTTATTGGTATTGGAGTGTGTATGGTTTTGAGAATGGCAGTCTGTAATTTAGAGTGGGTGTATCAAAAGTTATAGTAGGGTGTGAGAAGATGCATGAAATTATCACATGGATGATGTCATCAGTGATGTCATCAGTGATGTCACTGACCATGTCATGAGTGATGTAATATGTGATGTCATCAGCAGTGCATTGCGGAGCGCGAGTTATAGTTAGCTGAACTAACTATAACGGGGAATTTCTATGGTTTTGTACGAGTGAAATGTCCAACTAACTATAACTGTCCCTAAAACCTATGGTTTTTTCAGTGAATTTCAAAGGTTTTTTAAATGTTAATTTCTAACTATAACGTGTCTGAAACCTATGGTTTTTTCAGTGAATTTCAAAGGTTTTTTAAATGCTCATTTCTAACTATAACGTGCCTGAAACCTATGGTTTTTTAAGTGAATTTCAAAGGTTTTTTAAATGCTAGTTTCTAACTATTCCTACAGAGGTAGGACATGTGAAGAAAGAAGAAAAAACGCACAGAAAGAAGCAAAAGAAATGCAGAAAAAAGCAACAGAAGTCCACAAAGACGAAGAAAAGTGCAGGAAGAAGCAAAAGATGTGCAGAAAGAACCAACAGAGGAGCAGAAAGAGGCCTTGTTCCAAAATCATCCTGTGCCCACAACTTTTTCAGACGTGTACTGGTGGTAACTGACTCTGACTAACAAGAGCCAGTGCTATGCTAAAAGACACTTAGAATACAGTGAAAACACCTACATACACTAGGGAACACTATGCGTTGGGGTACCCCTGTGATTAGCATGACCTCCTCTGTAAGTCCCTAGTACATAATAGGGCAGGGGGATTAAAACTACCTCTTAAAACGCGCTACAGGGCGCGCTTGCACAGTGGTGAAGGGAGGGGGCCTGAGGTGACATGTGTGCAAACGTGCCCCGTGGCGCATTTTAAGTTGCGGGATTAAGTCCCTTGAAACCTGAGGGTCCTGGAGCCCAACTAGCCCCCAGGTACCTACAGTTAGGACCACAGAGCTGAGTTGCAGAGAGGCATTCCGAGGCCACGCACCTTTTTTCACCTCTCTGCAACGCAACTCTGTTGTGCTTACTGAAGGTACCTGGTGGGCTAGTTGGCCCCCAGGGTCCCTCAGGATTCAAGGGGAATTAATTCCCCAACTTAAATCGCACCACAGGGCGTGTTTGCGCACATGTCACCTGAGACCCCGCCCCTCCTTTCACCACTGTGCAAACGCGCTCCGTGGCGCGTTTTAGTTGGGGGATTAGGTCACCTTGAATCCTGAGGGTCTCTGGGGCCCAATCCAGCCCACCAGGTACTTCCAGTAAGCACCACAGGCCTGCGTTGCAGAGAGGTGGTCCGAGGCCACGCCCCTTTTTACACCTCTCTGCAACGCAGCTCTGTGGCGCTTACTGGAGGTACCTGGTGGGCTAGTTGGACCCCAGGGACCCTCAGGATTCAAGGGGACTTAATCCCCCAACTTAAAACACGCCACAGGGCATGTTTGCACACATGTCACCTCAGGCCCCGCCCCCTCCCTTCACCACTGTGCAAACGAGCCCCGTGGCGCGTTTTAAGTCGGGGGATTAACTCGCCTTGAATCCTGAGGGTCCCTGGGGTGCAACTAGCCCACCAGCTACCTCCATTAAGCGCCACAGAGCTGCGTTGCAGAGAGGTGTAAAAAGGAGCTTGGCCTCAGAACACCTCTCTGCAACGCAGCCCCCTGGCACATACTGGAGGTGCCTGGTGGGCTAGTTGGCCCCCAGGGACCCCCAGTATTCAAGGGGAATTCATTCCCCATCTGCAAACGCGCCAGGGGGCGCGTTTGCAGAGTGCTGCAAGTAGGGCGCGTGACCTCCAGCGCGATGCCGGTCTTTTTTTTTTTTTTTAAGAAGGGGGGCTGTGTGGCCCCCCTTCTTTTTGTAATTTATTTGCCCTGGGGACCCCATCCTCCAGGGCCTGCCCGCTATTTTTTTTAAAACTTTGGAAGGGGGCCGTGTGGCCCCCCTCCCGAGGCCTTAATTGGCCCCGGGGACCCCATCCCCCGGGGCATGGCCTTTATTTTTTTTAAAAATTGTTTTGGAGGGGGGCTGCGTTGCCCCCCTCCTCAGGCCACTTATGGCCCCGGGGATGGCCTTTTAAAAAAAAAAATTTGGGGAAGGGGGCCGCGTGGCCCCCTCCTGGGCCACTTGTAGCCCCGGGACCACATCCCCCGGGGCTGGCCCTTCTCCGTTGGGGACCGTGGGGGTCCCCAATCCCCCACGGTCCCGCCCGGCTCCCCGCGTCCCTCGGGAGCCGGCATTGTTTTTCCACATGGGGAGCTGCTAAGATGCAGCTCCCCGTGTGGAAAGCAATTTGCTTTGAATTTTGGAAGAGAGAGCAGGTTTCCTGCCTCTCTTCCAAAATTCAAAGCAAGTTTGCTATGACAGGACGGGAGCTGCGAGGCTCCCGCCTGTCATAGCAAACAGCAGTGTCCCGGGGTGGGCTCCCGGGACACTGCAGGAGCCGGCCCCAGGGCTGTCACAGGCTCCAGGAGGGGGCTGCGCGGCCCCCTCCCAACATGTTCAAAGCCCCGGGGAGGTGGTGGTCCCTCGAGCTTCGGGGTCCGAAACGGACCCCCAATTTGTAATTCTTAGTGCCCCGGGAGGTGGCAGTCCCCGGGGCATGTGGGGGGGCTCGAGCCCCCCCCACACAGGTAATTACATTTTAAAAAAGAAGCCCTGGGGGTGGCGGTCCTCGGGGCTGCAAGAGGGCCGAGTGCCCTCCCGCACCATTTTAAAATCAAGGCCCGGGGGGTGGCGGTCCCCGGGGCTTGGGGGGGCCTTAGAGGCCCCCCAAAATATGTTAATAAACCCCCGCATGCCCCCGGGACTTGGCCCACCCGGGGGCCAAATAACAATGAAGCGCGGGAGCCCGAGCTTCGTTTTTGTTTTCACGGCAGGATCCGCGCATCCTAAGCGCATCCCGCCGAATTAAAAAAAAATATATATATTTTTTTGGCCCTGGGGGATCCTTGTGGGACCACCTAAGCAGGCCTAGGGGGTCAGGGTGTTTCTACCCTGCCCCCTTTTTGCGTTTTGCGCACTTGTTTCTTGTGCCTCGGTTCTACCGAGTCACAAGATGGCTGCCAACACTTCCTGGTTTGGAGTGTTGACAGGCAATTAGCATACAGCTTGTGATCGGGAGGGTGCGCTCAGGGTGACGCGGACCCTCCGCGGCCATAGATATATATGTGTTTTTACTTTTGATTTTCTCATCAACTACTGAACAGATTTACACCATTTAACAAAAGGGTTCTTTCTGAACCAAGAACTACCTCTTTGCCAAATTTGGTGTAATTCCGTTCAGCAGTTCGAACTGTAGCCTTGCATAAAGTTTCCTATGGGAAATTGATTTTTTGACTCTTATTTTTTTAATTTCTCCGCAACTACTGAACGGATTTACACCATTTAAAAAAAAGGTCGCTTTCTGATCCAAGCGCTACCTTTTTTCCAAATTTGGTGTAATTCCGTTCAGCAGTTTGGGCTGTAGCCGTGTCTAAAATTTCCTATGGGAATTAACATGGAGAAAACACGTTTTGGGACCCCCCTTTTTTCTCGGCCTCCGCTTGCCGAATCACCCCTAAACTTTCAGGATAGGAGCGGACCGAGCGCCCCACGAGTTTTGAAAATTTCGCGAAGATTCGTCAACCGGCGCCAAAGTTATTGGAAATAGAATGTTGTGAATTTCCTATGGAAAATAGGTCCTAACTATAACTATCTACTGGCGACCGCCAGTAGATAATATATATATATATATTCAGTGGGGAAAAAATTAAAGTGACGTAATAGTTAAGTGAAATTTGAAATAGAAAAAACACTGAAATTCACCAGTTATTGTTATCTCAAGAAACTATAATTTGTGCCCTCAGTTTTTTTTCAGTGAATTTATGTTTTTTTTACTTACAGTACTATTTTATAACCATACGTAGCGGCAACCCTCGCTGCGCATGGCCTTTAGGCATGCAGGGTGGGAGGTTGGCTCTGCATCCACCCCCCCAGCAGGCAGCCAACCTCCCGCAGGCATCCAACACCCTGTGAGGGGCGTGGGACAGGCTGCAGGGCCTGGCCTGTGAGCAGCCAACCGTATGTCATACACAACCTTCTGCAACATCAAAATATAAAAAGCGAGCCTAATGGCTTTATCAAGGGGCGAGCATAGTTGTGTATATAATGAAGATCTAGCATCTTTCTCTAAAAATCCCCGATCATTCTAATCAGATGTCCATTTTACACAATGCAATGTTTATTCATTTTAATGACTATGAAAATGTTTAATAAAGTTTTAGTAAAAATGTGTTTGTGACTCTTTCTTTTTACATTGTTTTTATTATTACATTTTGTGATTGAAAAATGTGAAGGTAAACACCAGTCGAGGCCCGTGCAGTTAAGAGCGGTCGGGCCAGGTGGGAGGGGATTTTGACAGACGACGATGAGGGAAAATTAAATGAATGATACATTTTCGCTTATCCTCTGTTGAAATTCCCGCCCCCCTTCTTAAAAAAAAAAAAAAAAGACCGGCATCGCGCTGGAGGTCACGCGCCCTACTTGCAGCACTCTGCAAACGCGCCCCCTGGCGCGTTTGCAGATGGGGAATGAATTCCCCTTGAATACTGGGGGTCCCTGGGGTGCAACTAGCCCACCAGATACCTCCATTAAGCGCCACAGAGCTGCGTTGCAGAGAGGTGTAAAAAGGAGCTTGGCCTCAGAACACCTCTCTGCAACGCAGCCCCCTGGCACATACTGGAGGTGCCTGGTGGGCTAGTTGGCCCCCAGGGACCCCCAGTATTCAAGGGGAATTCATTCCTCATCTGCAAACGCGCCAGGGGGCGCGTTTGCAGAGTGCTGCAAGTAGGGCGCGTGACCTCCAGCGCGATGCCGGTCTTTTTTTTTTTAAGAAGGGGGCTGTGTGGCCCCCTTCTTTTGTAATTTATTTGCCCTGGGGACCCCATCCTCCAGGGCCTGCCCGCTATTTTTTTAAAACTTTGGAAGGGGGCCGTGTGGCCCCCTCCCGAGGCCTCAACTGGCCCCGGGGACCCCATCCCCCGGGCATGGCCTTTATTTTTTTTAAAAATTGTTTTGGAGGGGGGCTGCGTTGCCCCCCTCCTCAGGCCACTTATGGCCCCGGGGGATGGCCTTTTAAAAAAAAAAAAATTTGGGGAAGGGGGCCGCGTGGCCCCCCTCCTGGGCCACTTGTAGCCCCGGGGACCACATCCCCCGGGGCTGGCCCTCTCCGTTGGGGACCGTGGGGGGGTCCCCAATCCCCCCACGGTCCCGCCGGCTCCCCGCGTCCCTTGGGAGCCGGCATTGTTTTTCCACATGGGGAGCTGCTAAGATGCAGCTCCCCGTGTGGAAAAGCAATTTGCTTTGAATTTTGGAAGAGAGAGCAGGTTTCCTGCTCTCTCTTCCAAAATTCAAAGCAAGTTTGCTATGACAGGACGGGAGCTGCGAGGCTCCCGCCTGTCATAGCAAACAGCAGTGTCCCGGGGGTGGGCACCCCGGGACACTGCAGGAGCCGGCCCCAGGGCTGTCACAGGCTCCAGGAGGGGGGCTGCGCGGCCCCCCTCCCAACATGTTCAAAGCCCCGGGGAGGTGGTGGTCCCCGGGGCTTCGGGGGTCCGAAACGGACCCCCAATTTAAAATTCTTAGTGCCCCGGGGAGGTGGCAGTCCCCGGGGCATGTGGGGGGGCTCGAGCCCCCCCACACAGGTAATTACATTTTAAAAAAGAAGCCCTGGGGGTGGCGGTCCCCGGGCTGCAAGAGGGCCGAGTCCCCTCCCGCACCATTTTAAAATCAAGGCCCGGGGGTGGCGGTCCCTCGGGCTTGGGGGCCTTAGAGGCCCCCAAAATATGTTAATAAACCCCCGCATGCCCCCGGGACTTGGCCCACCCGGGGGCCAAATAACAATGAAGCGCGGGAGCCCGAGCTTCGTTTTTGTTTTCACGGCAGGATCCGCGCATCCCGCCGAATTAAAAAAAAAATATATATATTTTTTTGGCCCTGGGGGATCCTTGTGGGACCACCTAAGCAGGCCTAGGGGGTCAGGGTGTTTCTACCCTGCCCCCTTTTTGCGTTTTGCGCACTTGTTTCTTGTGCCTCGGTTCTACCGAGTCACAAGATGGCTGCCAACACTTCCTGGTTTGGAGTGTTGACAGGCAATTAGCATACAGCTTGTGATCGGGAGGGTGCGCTCAGGGTGCGCGGACCCTCCGCGGCCATAGATATATATGTGTTTTTACTTTTGATTTTCTCATCAACTACTGAACGGATTTACACCATTTAACAAAAAGGGTTCTTTCTGAACCAAGAACTACCTCTTTGCCAAATTTGGTGTAATTCCGTTCAGCAGTTCGAACTGTAGCCTTGCATAAAGTTTCCTATGGGAAATTGATTTTTTGACTCTTATTTTTTTAATTTCTCCAGCAACTACTGAACGGATTTACACCATTTAAAAAAAGGTCGCTTTCTGATCCAAGCGCTACCTTTTTTCCAAATTTGGTGTAATTCCGTTCAGCAGTTTGGGCTGTAGCCGTGTCTAAAATTTCCTATGGGAATTAACATGGAGAAAACACGTTTTGGGACCCCCCTTTTTTCTCGGCCTCCGCTTGCCGAATCACCCCTAAACTTTCAGGATAGGAGCGGGCCGAGCGCCCCACGAGTTTTGAAAATTTCGCGAAGATTCGTCAACCGGCGCCAAAGTTATTGGAAATAGAATGTTGTGAATTTCCTATGGAAAATAGGTCCTAACTATAACTATCTACTGGCGACCGCCAGTAGATAATATATATATATATATATTCAGTGGGGAAAAAATTAAAGTGACGTAATAGTTAAGTGAAATTTGAAATAGAAAAACACTGAAATTCACCAGTTATTGTTATCTCAAGAAACTATAATTTGTGCCCTCAGTTTTTTTCAGTGAATTTATGTTTTTTTTACTTACAGTACTATTTTATAACCATACGTAGCGGCAACCCTCGCTGCGCATGGCCTTTAGGCATGCAGGGTGGGAGGTTGGCTCTGCATCCACCCCCAGCAGGCAGCCAACCTCCCGCAGGCATCCAACACCCTGTGAGGGGCGTGGGACAGGCTGCAGGGCCTGGCCTGTGAGCAGCCAACCGTATGTCATACACAACCTTCTGCAACATCAAAATATAAAAAGCGAGCCTAATGGCTTTATCAAGGGGCGAGCATAGTTGTGTATATAATGAAGATCTAGCATCTTTCTCTAAAAATCCCCGATCATTCTAATCAGATGTCCATTTTACACAATGCAATGTTTATTCATTTTAATGACTATGAAAATGTTTAATAAAGTTTTAGTAAAAATGTGTTTGTGACTCTTTCTTTTTACATTGTTTTTATTATTACATTTTGTGATTGAAAAATGTGAAGGTAAACACCAGTCGAGGCCCGTGCAGTTAAGAGCGGTCGGGCCAGGTGGGAGGGGATTTTGACAGACGACGATGAGGGAAAATTAAATGAATGATACATTTTCGCTTATCCTCTGTTGAAATTACCACCCACCCCGCCCCACCGCTCTTACCTGCACGGGCCGCGGCTGGTAAACTGTCAGAGACATATTGTTGTTTTTTTAATGTCATTTTGTCTAACATGTTTCAGCCCCAACAAAATGCACTCATAAAATCACTATAAGAGGGCCTTGCATTGTTTTTTATATATTTTCAGGCCATATAAAATAAAGCCATAGAACCAGCCCCTCGATGGTGCTGCACTCCAGCTGTAGAGCAAAAGCTCCAGTCTGGGAAGTGCTTTAAAAAAGTATGGTAAGTTCTCCTGTGGTCATGGATTCAATGACCCAGGAGACTTAGTGCTTTGTTTCTAATGGTGCTGGGGGGCTGCAGAGCTCCCTGCAGCCCCTGACAACTTAAAAAAAAAAGGTGGAGCCCCTGCCCCTTTACAGACGTTACCAAAAATAAATGTGTACATAGCTTTTGCAGGACATTATATGGCACTCCTTAAAGGACCAGTGAATAATAAATGAGTGGCTGCTCAATTTAATTCACTTTGACAGTTTAAAAAAAAGAAAATTGGTGTCCCAGTCCCACCTGGGACGCCCGGTGTTTCTTTTTTTATGCTCAGGGGTAGCAGGTTAAGACCCAAGTCCCCCATTTATATTTTATATGGAAAGATTTAAAAATATTTTTGACATATTTGTTCCATAGGGAGATCTCTGCCACCATGGGAGAGATCTCCACCTACATGGGAAAAGTTACTGGTGGTAAATTTACACTCGTAACTCTTATTGTAGGACGCTCTATCAAATGTGGAGACATGTAATCTACAGTTAGGTGTAATGCTATACTCAGAAATGGTCTTGCTTTTCTGGAGCTTTATAGATGGCGGTCATGAGGAGTGTCAGGAATACACTGCCTGATTGTCTGCTTGCGAATTCTGCAGTGACTTTCTTCATCTCGAGGGAGCTTCTAGCATACTGGAGGAGAATTAATAGTCTTCTCCGAGTCCTAACAATAGTTTTTTCATCAGCTGGAGCAATTTGATTAATTAATGAATGAATAACCTTTTCCACAGAGTTAAAAAGTAAATTGAGGTTTCAGGGTGATTCTCTGTTATGGTGTCTTGATAGGTTAAAATAGACAGTTTTCCTCGTCAAACTACCATTAATCCTTACATCATCTGCTTAGATGGTGTCCTTCTGCCCTGGATGCCAGTACAACCTTAATTCTAAAACTAAACAACCATGCATGCACGTGCCTCTTTCCACCTTCCAACCATCATGCAGCATTAACACCAAATGAACACAGCTGGATGCCAAACAAAAATTGAATAATCCAAGCATATTTAACTTTAACGCTTGGAAGAACAAGTTAAGGGAATACGTTTAAATTTACACATCCCTTTGCATAAAATACAGATCTCATTGATATGCTGCCATAAGTATATTTTAACAAAAGCAATCTCCTAAAGCAAACACTGTCAAAGTTTGCGGTGTAACATAATAGAAACAAGAGTCAGACAGTCTAGAAATATTTAATAAAGTGCTCTGTGCACATTATGGTTGTCATTAAAAGGGTGTTCTTTTCACTACTGACCCAAGCTACCAGGTCACCAACAGAGTATAATCACTAAACCACTTCCAGAGCAAACATTGGCAATGCCAATAGGTCTGACTTTAAAGGAATGCTGTATGATAATGTGAAGCATTACACGTAGATAGCATGGGAATGGATATGTATTTGTCTGGAAGCAAAGAACAGTAGAATATTATTGGTGTAGGTTAAAAGGTTAAGTGTCAGTTGCACCGTATATGCCAGATCTAAAAATCCATGTAGGTTAATAGCTCCCCTCCTTCCATCTGTGCTGCTGCACCACAAATTATCTACTTATCAAAGACACTTTATTAGCATTACAATGTCATGTGTGTTCTCCTGAAAGTTCAAGCTCAGGTAGCTGGATAAATAAACAAAATGGTCACAGCTGTGTGGAAAGCAAGCTTTTTTTAGTGGAAGCACACAATTTCTGCCATCAAAAAATGTAGTCCTGGCTCCCAACATTTGGGCGGCGCCTAAGTCCCTCTCCAGTGATGCTCACGTAATTGTGTAGCGACAGCTGAGCTGTCAAGCCAGACCATAAAAAGACCCAAGGGAGAGGGAAGAAGGGAAAAAGAGGGTGAGAGACAGGCAAGACTTGATCTTTACATATTACTTCCCTCATCTATGTAGGAGTATAATAACTATTTTTATCACAACAGTGTGTCCAGCAACAGAATTTAAAAAAAACTAAATTGCTGTCTAATACAGCATATCAACTGACCAAATAGAGGACGTGGAGGAGTTGAGAGGACAAAGAGGGAGAGGATGCGGAGGATACGAGAGGTTGCAAAGACAAGGAGGAGAAGAGAGGATGCAGAAACACACACATAGATGAGAGCGAGGGCGGAGGATACTGCTACAGGTTGTGGATGTGAGCCGCTAGCGGCTGGGAGCTGCCAAAGACAACAGGTCGTGAGAGGTCTTTGAGTGGGTCATGAGTGGGTCCGTACAATGACCTGGAGCAGGCTGAAGCGGCCTGATTGACAAAACAGGCGGTGACTGGTGCACGCTGTTTGGCAAGTAGGAGGCTCAGCGGGGGGGCCACCACAGAAACGTACGGTGAGGCAAGGTCCTATAGCTGCTGCTGCCCTTAATGCTCTAACGCTCCCTCTACACTGTGCTCCTCAGACGCTAAAGCCAAGCCCAAGCCAAACTGAGGCATCTGAATTGATTGAGCGGGCTGTCAAGCCACTCTGCCTACCCCGCTCCCCACCTTGACAGTGTCACAGGGGCCAGGAGGCATGGGAGGATTGGGCGTGGGTAGCGGTATGGACATGTATACATAGGCGGTAGCAAACACAGTAACACAGCAATACAGCAGATGCCTCTAAAAATCTTATGGGAACTTTGGCGAAAATCCAAGTGCGTGTGGGTTGTCTGTCACCTGTCTAGGCCTGAACAGGGATCATTGTTTAAGGGCAAAGGAGTTTCTGGGCACTAATTTGTATCTAGGAGTGCCAGGGATTACCAAGGAGTATCAAGGAGTACCGAAGACTAACAAGTAGTGACCTAGGAGAAAAGATCATAAAGTAAACGAGGTGAGGTGCATCAGTTAGTGTGTGCCACATGGGTGTGGTTGTGGCTTTGCAGCAAAAGGGGTTCAGGTCAATGTCACCTAACCCTTCAGGGCACATTGGGCCTGGGGGAGGCCTGTAACGCTCGTGGATGCGGACAGCCTAGGTGTCGGTGCGGCTTGTGGGTGTCTGGCCTAGCCCCCCACATGCATTGCTACCACTGGTGCCACATCCCTTAGCAGTGCTTCCTACCTGCCCACCTGTTACTGCCATCTAAAATCGCCCTGCATAGCTTATCATCATTGGTAAACCTGCCTGTTAATTACTCAGTACCATCAAAAAAGGACTCTAAATTGGTCTAAAAGTTGATTACTGACTATTGACTTTTACTCTTAGTAATAACCAGCATCTGATATCATTGCGGGATCTGATCAAGTATCAATTAATTAACCATTATTAGACAAGATGACCGCAAAGAAAGGAAAATCCTCTGATAGGTTAAAAGTTATGAAGTGGTCAATGAGAGTGTACAATCGTCTTCTGACATCTCCACCAAAGGACAGGAGGATCACAACAAGGGCTCTGAGCTTTATAGACTCGAATCACGTAACACTACAAAACGATGCTTTGGGAGAAATTGGTGAAAGGAACATTTTCTCCCCTCCAGCTACCCTCATGTCTCACTTCTTCTCTAAATCCTCCAAAGGTGCCAATGCAGCGGACACGCAGGCAGGGGGAGAATCTAAATTGCAAGATATATTAGCCCCATGAGAGATCTTAGCAGTGGCGTTGCTAGGAGGGGCGGACCGCCCCGGGCGGCAAGAGTTTTTGGGGCGGCGGCCTCACCTCCCCTGCTCTTACCTGGCATCTCGGGCGGCAACAGCAAGCCCCCCCCACTCCTCAATGCGTTTGCCGGGGGTGGCGAATGGAGAAAATGGCCACCAGCACCCCGCTCTTCACTGCAGCCGCTGCAGGGCGGCAAACGCAGAGACCACCACGGGCACCCATAGGGCTAGCTACGCCACTGGATCTTAGTCCCGCACAAGACCCTAGAGCTATCGGGTCATTTCTGGTTAAACAAGAGGAGGCCAAAGCGATGAAGAACATTTCCGAATATAGCACTATGCCTACCTTAGGGGGCTCTGATAATAAGGCCCAGCCCATTTTAGTAGGAAAACAAAGTAGTGATACATTACAAGAGGCAGAGGGTATTAATAACAGAAGCTAAAGGGAAATGGACACCATTAGTAACGAGGACAACAGTAATCACTCGTCAGTATTGCCAATAGCAATTTTATTAGGATAAATATCAAGCAGGATATCCTGGTACAACTAAACAATTGGACGACCTTAACAACTGATTCAATGCCCCCTATAAATCATGACTACACCCTACCAGACATTCCCACATTATCAACCATAACTGAAAAGGGCGCATGGAAAATTAGATGGTGTGTACAAACAGTCAAAGTATGAGTACGCATATCTAAATCCATTGTGTCAAGATCAAGCAGTGAATAAGCCGGAGATTAGTGTCCATGATAGTTAATTTGTTTTTTCTGGATTTCCCCGAATGTAAAATGACATCTGTAAGTTCACCTAGAAGTGTGATTAAAAAGGACACTATTGAGGGATTCTGCTAAGAAACCGAACTATGCCTGAGACCACAGAACATCAGTATGTAGGGACTGAGTCACCATACCACATCAGTACCTATGGTCCCAAATCCAGACCAGCTAATAGTGCCTTATTTGCCCTCCTAACCTTCCCAGAGAAACAAGTCAGTTTGCACCCCAGAACACAACACTCTAGACCCTCTCCGGGAACATGGTAGCAGGTCATCACCTTTTGCACTCTCATTCAAACATGTCCACAATAAATAAAAAAGAAACATGAAGAAGCTTATAGCATTTACTGAAACTATTGTGCTTTATCATGAAGCAACTGAGCTGCAATTAGAAAGCATATCCAGGTCATCAATGTAATTAGTAACCCCGGGCGTAGTGGGCGTAGCAGGGCTACGCGGAGGTCCACAGAGTTGCGAACAAACTCCGTGGACCTCCGCTACGCTACGCCACCCGCCTCCACCCTCTCCTATATTAACAATTACATCTACATGACTTAAAATTAAATTAAAACCACTTACCTGGCATGCGGCGTCCCGGGCTGCCCTCCTCCTCTTCCTCGCCGTCTGGGTAATTCTTTGAGAAAGCTGCGCATGCACGCGCGCCTGCTCATGCGCATTTCTCGCAAGAAATGAGCATATGCGGGCGCGCGCGCGCATGCACAGTTTTCTCAAAGAATTACCCAGACGGCGAGAAAGAGGAGGAGGGCAGCCTGTGGACGCCGCATGTCAGGTATGTGGTTTTAATAAAATTTTAAATCAAGTACAATTAATTGTTAATATAGGGGGTGGAGGTGGGGGCTGGCCAACTCCGCTCCGCTGCGAGTGTGCGGAGATTTGCCTTCTCCGCGTTCTCCGTGGAACGCAGAGGAGGCAAATCTCCGCACACTCCGCGGGCGGAGCGGAGGTCTGCGCCCGGGGTTAGTAATTAGCATGATCAATAGACTATATACAATAAAAGGCCCTGTCATATTCAATGACAGCTCTGCCTAAACCTACCCTCACTATGGGAGCACAGTGATATATTAGAGATCTCTGGGATTAGTGATGGATACCTGTCATTTAGATAGCTGTTCTACATCTCAGATGTTGCAGCTCTCTCATCTCAGGACCTTTGCTCTGCGAGAATTTCTCCTCTCTATTTTCAAAATGACAAGACCCTGCTTATATGATGAGAACTGCCATGTTCAAAACAGCAGCTGGATTTCTCTATTATGTCTATGTGTTAGTGTCTGACCATAGAGAATAACAGGGTGCAGTGTTGTTTGACCTTGTGTGAAATGTTCTGACTGAATCCCAACAGAAGAGCTAAATAACAAAATATGTGCAGCTTATTTGTAAAATAACAGTGTGGCACAAAAACAAGCATGCTCTTTTGTAACATGTGCAAAGCAAAAGCGGCCTGCTATGTGCAGTTAGGCTAACATAGGGGAGAAACTGTAGTGGGCACTATGTGGAACACACGACAACACCATCTCATCCAAGGCCTTGTACTCACTGCATAGTGTCTTAACCTCAATATTGATGCTCTAGGAGAAGAAACGCGGTGGGTCCGATCACACAATTGCTATGCTCTCTGCCATAGTACAGATGCTTGTAAGTTCAAGTAAAAATAAAAGGGATCAGATAATACAGACAGAGATACTCTGTCCAAGGGATAATGACGAAATAGGTGTAAAAACTGTGGAAATCAGGAGTACATAACCTATGAATTTGACACAAGTCCAGGGGAGTGCCGATGGAAGTATTGTGGGAGATGCAGGAAAACATACCCAGAGCACTTCAATTTCAATCGTGCCACAATATATCGTTGAAGATGATGGTATATAAACTGAGCAATTGTCTGCAGACAGCCTTCTTGCACCCCCTTTAAAATCGCAGCAATGGAAACGAAAAAGGGTGATTAAGGGCACGAAGCAATGTACACATTGTTGGTTCCTGTTCAGACAGGAACCAACCAACGGACGTAGCAGCAGAAGTGGGAGCCAGAGCAATTACTACTCAAGATCACATACACTGTGAAACACATAGTGAGGGGACGACAAAACACACTGACAAAATTCCCTACCTCATCTTTGAGGCAAAGATCAAAGCAAAAACTGACAAGTAAATCCCTGACCATATTGCGAAAGAGTGACCAAAACCCAATCGATAATTTCTCAAAAAATACAGTAATAAAAAAAAGAAAGCTACAAAAAGGGGTATGGGATTATTAAGTAAGATAAACCTCCGGAAAAGAGCATTAAAGAAGACTGCACCCACAACACATAATATCGTCCCCCTGGATCAGTGACCTGAAACAGATCCAAATAAATTATTAGTACCAGCAGACGCTAGTCTAAAAAAACTCCAAGTAATAACTTTAAACGCTACCCATTTTGGAGATGATTGTATAACTGGAGTACCAAGAAATTGAGAGTGACACTTGAGCACAATGAAATATCAAAAACCAGCGGGTCACCCCAAATAGCAAGAAGCTCAGTGTTTGGGAATAACTAATATTGGGGCTAAAAAAGATAGACCACACTGCATTCCTCCGCTTGGTCCAGTAGACAATAAAACATCAGTAGCTATGACTCATTATGAGTTTACAGATGTATTTCCAAACCTGAATAGTTAGCACCTACTAAATCTCTTTCACATGGTGCCAGCAATATGAGCCATCGCATCTAGTGATGTCAAGAGAGTGCGACTAGAAAACAAGGGGGGGAGGGGTTAATGGCGAATCTAGAAACATCTTAACCTACAAGGTTTTCCTTCAATAACTCTGGCAGATTAGTACAACAACATTTGGATGATCTTCATCTAATGGGTGTAGAAGTCCTGCCACTAAAAAATAACAAAATTCTGAAGGAAGTAGTAAAATCGTTTAATAGCTCCACTCTTCGAACAGAAGCGATACAGTGGTAAACTGGGAGGGACAAGTCTATAACCACTGGGAAAACACCTACAAATAATCAACTTCTAGCCAATGGCTATGAAAATCTGAATATCATACTGAACTATAACAACTTGAGATTGATAATATCGCTCAAATCTGAGTCAAGTGACTGAGGAGCAAGTAATAAGGGCCCGATTGCGATGTTGGCAGAGAGCCGTCGAAGGATTTCTGCCCAACATTGTAGATTTCATTCTGACCGTTGTATAAGGATGACGGCGATCGGTACGAAACCAGTGGGGGGATTTCGACTTGTTCCGACGGGCTCAAGGACCCCGTCGGAGGGTTGGAAGCCTGCATAATCCCCTAATGACACCGGAGCCAGGCTCGGTTCCGCTGTCGGGATTGTGATGGCACTTTCCGACAGCCATTTTATGTCACCTTTCTGACATGAAAAGGCTGTCAGAAAGTGTCTTTGGGGGCTCCTAGCAGGGCCCCCTTCCCCTTGGTCCTCTGCAATGGGGCCTGTGGGGGGCACCTATGGTGCTCCCTAAATATCCATGCACCGTGTGGCAGGCAGCGCATGGTGCCTGCCACGCGGTGCAGGTATGCTTAAAAACTTCCACTCTACAATGGAAGATTGTACTGCGGGCCTATTCCACCTGGCGCACAAGCTTCCATTGTAGAATGGAGGTTTTCGACAGCCCATTGGGCGGTCGCATTAAAATCAGGTAGTCAGAACCGCGGACCTATTTTCAGGCGGTTCTAGACTGATACGGTGTCTGGTGGACGCAAGTCTGCCCAACAATGTAATCAGGGCCATAGTACCAACCAAGATTGGGGATTGTTAACCCAGGCGCTGGGTGACAGAAGCTCTGGGAAAGTATTAGAGGAGAGATATTGAAATGCACAGATTGGAATTACATATGACAAGGATGATCTCGAATATGACACACCAGACCCAATAATTGCTTCTAATTTTAGGAATACGATCTGTATGAATATTCTGTCAGGGATTGCTGGACTGGAGCCAAACATGGAAGACAGCGATTGAGTGAAGTTTGTCAATAATTTTAACATCTGTTGTTTTCAGGAAACATGGTCTTTATCTGCAGATAGTCGCAAGGGTTATCATGACTTTCACACCCCAGCTGTTAGACAAAAATGGGTAGACCTGGTGGGGGTTTGGCAATTTATGTTGCATGTAATTTAGACTGTGAGATGGTCCAATGTTCTACGATAGTAATGGGCCCCAACTTACTCCATTTTAGGCTGTTGAGACCAAATGAGGAAGTTGCTTGTATGGATATAATTAATGTAAACATTCCAACAGGATGGGGGCTTGATGTACAGCTGATATGGTCCAATATGATGATCTACTTGGAGACATTAAAAAGTCAAAGCCTCTCTGAAACGGGGGGAAGCTAAGGTTGAGAGGGGCAAACATCTCTCTCTGATTTGTGGGGATTTCAATGTTCATCCATCTGACTGAATGGATAACGCTGAGATTTAGATGGAGGATCGCTGTTTTGATGTACCATAACCTGATATGGCATGCGACAAGCCATGTAGAAAGGGCGAAGCATTTGTAAATGTACTACTGGAGTTTAGTCTACGGCCATTAAATGGCCGCACTATTTCTGATAGCCCAGCCAAAGGCACTATTAGAGCAGATTCTAGGGGTTCACTTATAAATTACGTCCTAATGAACCTTGAGAACTGGATTAATATAAGCGATATGCTTATAGTGAGATGGGTAGAAAGTGATCATGATCCTCTCACAGTGAGACTTGCACTCTGGCCAGTAGTAAATGGACCCAGCTATATATCCAGAATCTCTACCCTGTCCCAATTGAACCAGCTAATAATTGAACAATTCACTGGAAGTTTTATAAATATCTAGCTGGGATACCTCAGCTAGAAGCTTTACTAGGTAGGGTGTGAGAGGTCTTTTACACCGACCAAGGCGTAGCAAATGAAATTATTTTGGATAACTTTCAGGCACTGTTAAGAGAGATTAAACTAATGTGAACACGCCCAGTTAATTACACTAACCGAGGTCAAGCAAATAAATCCAGATTTGCTTGGTATGACGAGGAATGCTATCAGGAAAAAAGGCTAGTTTCACATGCCCTTGTTCACGCCACAGTGACTGGCAAAGTGAAACATACTTCCAGACTCGCGGGCAGACATATAAGTATCTGCTAAAAACAAAGAAACTTAGTCAACAGCGCCTGTTATGGGAGGAATTGAAGCAGGCAACAGTCAAGAAGAACTCCAAATACTTTTGGAGACTAGTTAGTAATGTCGCACCTACCATATAAGCTATCATATTTGCCTAAAGGACTGGGAACATCACTTTAGCAACCTGTTTAGGGAGGAAAATGATGGAGAACAGGGCATTCATTAGACCATAGACATGAGTGCAGAAACGCTGGTCAAAGCAAGGTTTCCCGATTACAAATCTTAAGACCAGAGGTTGAGCGAGCATTCCACTCTATGAAAAAAACACAAGGCACCTGGCCCAGATGCTGTTCCGCTAGATATATTCAAGATAGACCCAAGCTATTGGTCCTGGGTCCTGACAAGGGTCTTTAAAGCTGCCATAAATTGTGGCTGTATACCCGCTTCCTGGAGTAATAGTTACCATGGACAATGAGTTATAGTTACTTGAGATAACTTTAACAGCTGAATTTCAGTGGTTTTGTACAATTCAAATGTTATGTTGCCACTGAAATTTCCACCTAACTACAATGTTACTTTAACCTTTGTTTGTTTCAGTGAATATAGTTTGTTACCGTATTTTGTCTATCATGTAGCCTTGGTCACAACAAAGGACACAATTTTGAAAGTGCATTTAATAGCCCAGTAATCAAAGGTGCATTGCTAAACATGTAAAACACACTGTTTTAGTGTTTGACATGGCCCTTGCACAGACATATTTTCTATCAGTATATTCAGAATGTAGAATCACCTTTAACATTATTTGGCCATCATTTGCGAATGATGGTTTCATTGTTCTTGCAACAGTGCTCTACTTATAGTACTTAATTTATTGACCATGATGCAAAATGTAGTACAAAATACTCATTTCCAAAATAAACCAAATTGAAACCCACTAATTATTAAATTTCAGTGAACATTATTGGGACTTCCTTTTAACGATAACATGCTCATTATTCTTACACCAGTGCGCTGATCGTATTGATTTTTGCACATATTGTGCAAGGTGTTTTGAAATAGTCTAATCTTCAGAAATTCATTGGCGTAGTAATGCCCAAGCGGGATATATTCCTTAACACTTCCCTTACAAACAGTACTGTGTTCCTTGTCATACAATTATTCTGTAAAAACAAATAATCAAAATAAAAAAAGCATATGATTCTGCCATATAATATCCAGGAATTAAGAAAGCTGTTTTATGTATGAATGTAATTCTTTGTCAATGTTTAGGCTTTGTGGTTCTTTGGTATCAAACTCCAAGATATACCCCTCAATTCTAGTGCTGTACAATCTTGATTGTTTTTTGCATGTTTTATATTTTGTGCATCATTTAAAGCCCAAGTGTGCATGCAGCCATTCCACCCATTCAGCTATCTCTGTCAATAAACTGACTTCTGACTAACTCATCGCTGAGAGTAGTGGTATGGTCGAGGTTTACTCACAGTCAAGTAATTGAATTCTCTCAAAAAGGATCCTGCCATAGTTCCATTACTATACCTACTCCCAAAAGGTCATAAGAGCAGAGAAATACCCCCTGGAAGACCTATAATCTCTGCCAGAGGTAGATATGTAACACAGTATGCTGGCTACCCTGTAGGATTTCACCAACCCTAGTTAGAAGCCTGAGGCATCCGTCTTGCGTTGATATATATGTGGTTGTTTGCCTTTTTATTGATTTGTCATTATAACATGATGTGTGAAATGTCAATATGAGAAAAATATATATAAATTTCCATGAAAATAGATATTTATTATTAAACATGCTTTGGCGAAAACATGCATGGTGCATGATGTTGGGAAAAGGGCAACGTTTTACGAGTACAGTGTCAATTATATAGATTTGTCAGATAGTAGCTCATGGCATACGGTGTTTATTAACTAAAGCACTGGTCGAGACTGAAGTGTAAATAGAATTAAGCATAATTAGCCCCCTGGGCTGTACTACATATACCACATGTATCATTTTCTAGATGTACCATTTATAATTGCAATTAGCCACTTTTTATTTGGTGCCCATTCACGATGAACCTGCATCGAACTGCTGTACACCGACGTATGTAAAATGCATGGTCAAAAGAAAATAACAAAACTGTTATGCTAGCTTACTGGGATGTACATATTCCAACTGAATATATTTATACTTCTATTGGCTGTTCAAATATGGTGCCCTTTCACAATGAACATGTCCATAATTGCCGTATTAGTGTGCAAGTATTATGACCACATGAATTAGTGCCAAGAGTCGAAATGTAACCATAAAACAATGTAGACCCACTACTAAATGTATTCAAAGAGGAATGACAGTTATGAAATGTACATGTGAAAAGTTCAATTAGCCCTTCCAAAATGTCGCTGTGTTATGCCAAACTGGTATGCTGTGCTTCTTTTATGTTTATACGCACGTAATCACTTCTCGTTAGTTTAAATGCACTGCACTTTCTGATGGTCCAAGTCATGACTAAGGTGTGCTTACACCGAAAGGCATTTATGTTTGTTCATCTGTCTTGTTGAACAAACCGCTTATCCAACTACTTCCTTGGAGTGGCGAGGCTTTCTTTTACGGGTCGAGCAAATTGGAGTATTGAACAGCGCTCGGCGTAGCGCTGATTACAAGCACCACCGGCGATATGGAAGCCCACTGGCATTTCGTCGAGACCAAAGGGAATACATATCTATATACATATATAACTATATATATATCTATATAGATATCTATCTATCTATCTATCTATCTATATATAGATATATATATGTTACCTACTGGTAGCCACCAGTAGGTAGTTATAGTTAGGACCTAGTTTCCATAGGACATTTTTTATTATGACTTGGCTATAACTTTGGCGTCGTTTGACCAATCTGCATGAAAGTTTCCCAAGAAAGTGTCACAGTGGGTACTATTCTTATAGAAAGTTTGGGGGTGATCCGTACAGTGGGGACCGAGGATTTGGGGTGCGAAATAAGATTGCATAATGTTAATTCCCATAGGAACCTTTAGCCACATCTACAGCCCGACCGCTTAACAGACGTACACCAAATTTGGCAGGGAGGTAGATGTCAGTTCAAGGAAGAGCCCTTTGCTTATTTGATGTAAATCTGTTCAGCGGTTGTTGATAAATTTAAGTTTAAAATTATAGTAATATCTCTGGCCGGGGATATTTCGCGGAGGTTTCGCAAGGAATCGCGAATGCATGCGCCAACGGGAAAGCTCTAATTGGCTGGACGCAATCTGAACAGAAAGTTGCGTCGTCCATTTTATCTCTCGGGAATTGTTCCCGGGGCTGAACATCTGTGTGAAAGCCCACGGAAGGGATCAGGGTGGAGATACTCTGACCCCATGGATTAGAAATGGAGGTGTTAGTTACACAAGTTATGTGTCCAAAATAGATTTGTTTAATCACGTGTGATATTTGCGACAACGCCGCGACTGCCAGCACGGCCCCCCTGTGTACCATCGTGGGGACATTGTGACTGTCAACATCGTCGCGAATATTGGTGGAAATATAAAAAAATATATCAGTGAATCATTAATACACTTTGTTATCTACTGTGATGGCTATATAGTTATAATTTTTTTGTGTGGTGGTGACTATTGAATTCCTGCTTTCGCTTTCTGCTTTTTCCGACGGAACGGCAGGGATCACGATTACCAACGTCATTGCGATCTCCACCCTCACCGCAAAAACGGAAAATAGGTTTTAGAGATGGTTGTTCTAGAAATCCACTATAGCTATATATCTATATATATATATATTACCTACCTACTGGTAGCCACCAGTAGGTAGTTATAGTTAGGACCTAGTTTCCATAGGAATTTTTTTATTTTGACTTGGCTATAACTTTGGCGTTGTTTGACCAATCTGCATGAAAATTTCCCCAAAAAGTGTCACAGTAGGTACTATTCTTATGAAAAGTTTGGAAGTGATCCGTATAGTGGGGACTGAGGATTTGGGTTGCGAAATAAGATTGCGTAATGTTAATTCCCATAGGAACCTTTAGCCACATCTACAGCCCGACCGCTGAACAGAATGCTTTAATTGGCTGGACGCAATCTGAATAGAAAGTAGCGTCAGCCATTTTATCTATCTAGAATTGTTCCCGGGGCTGAACATCTGTGTGAAAGCCCACGGAAGGGATCAGGGTGGAGATACTCTGACCCCATGGTTTAGAAATGGAGGTGTTAGTGACACAAGTTATGTGTCCAAAATTGATTTTGTTAATCGCCTGTGATATTTGCGAGAACGCCGCGACTGCCAGCGCAGCCCCCCTGTGTACCATCGTGGGGACATTGTGACTATCAACATCGTCGCGAATATTGGTGGAAATATAAAAAAATATACCAGTGAATAATTAATATGAATTGTTATCTACTGTGATGGCTATATAGTTATAACTTTTTTGTGTGGTGGTGACTATTGAATTCTTGCTTTCGCTTTCTGCTTTTTCCGATGGAACCGCGGGGATCACGATTACCGAGTCATCGCAATCTCCGCCCTCACCGCGCAAACGGAAAATAAGTTTTAGAGATGGTTGTTCTAGAAATCCACTATAAAACCATCAGTTTAAAGTGTACAGTAATAAACCCCTAGTGTGTAAAATACTGTAGTCTGTGTGGATATATGTGTTTTAGACTTTATGGAAAAGGCGTGATCGTCGCTGTAAACAATGTCATCACGACGTCCCAAATAAAAACAAAAACAGAAAATATGTCTGAAAGACATAAAGAAACTTAGTACAAAAATATGAGTTTAACATGCTTCGAAAGAAGTATGTATATTTTAATATGTGTAGGGCAATGTTCAGAATGGATTTTTTACATATTATTTTTGGATGTGTTGGTGGTCATTGAATGTCTGCTTTTGTTTTCTGTGTTCGTGATGTGTCCGGGTAGATCGTGACGTCGTTGCGAAGAACACAAAAACATTTTTTTTAAACCTTTTTAGAAAAAAACTTTGCAGTGTGTTCTTGGCAATTGCACTCAGAATCATATATGCAATCATACAATCAATATGTGAGGTCATAAGTAGTGCATTGCGGGGGTGCGAGTTATAGTTAGCTCAGCTAACTATAACTGCTGAATTTCTCTGGTTTTGTACAAGTGAAATGTCAACCTAACTATAACTATAATAGTTTGCTAGTCAAGCAGTGGCATAGTAAGGGGGAGCGGTCTGCGGCAGTCAGGGGGCAGCAAACGCAGGAATCGCCAGCACCCCCTCCCGCTCTTACATGTGGCAAGCGCAGGGTCCACCACAGGTGGCCAAAGGCCTAGCAACACCACTGTAGTCAAGGCTCATAATTACGGTTACCAGTGCCAAAGGTGCAATGACCCAAGGAAAAGTCATAGCTAGTCATTATAGACTCTGGAGGGCTATGTTTTGCCACCCGGAAATTCAGAGTGCTGGATCATTATTTACTGAAAGTAATTGTGGTAGTTTGTTTCTTCAGAATTATTTGGGTAATAGACGTGGCATTTGTGTACATGAAGATAGAGTGAGAATAAGGTTAAGCCACCTAGCTGTGGTGTGTGCAAAAATGCTGAGTGGTTTGCAGGAAAACAGGGCCGGACTGGCTACCGGGCGTTTTGGTGGGCTGCCGAGCTGGGGGCCGATTTCACTGCATTGGGGGATGATTTTGTGGATGGGGACCTGTATGCACTTCTAAATAAACAAAGCAAAACAAATGGTTTTCAAGCATACTTTAAAACCATTTGGTTTTGCATTGTTTACTTAGCAAAGCCCGGTAGCCAGTCCGGCCCTGCAGGAAAACTTTAAAAATTCAGAGTGTTCCCACACCACTTGTCTTTGTGAGTTCTCCAGGGGAATTACTGAATCTCTGGACAGTTTGAAACAACATTTTTTCAAACTATATTTACTCTAGTAATCACAGGAAGTGCATTTTTGTGGACCATTTCAGATAGCCTGACATCATTAAATGATATGGCTGTTGGGCAAAGGACTGTTCGTCACAAAATAGGCTCTCAAATATGCTTACCTGCTCACCTTGAGATGAAACTGAATTCAGACTTTAAGTAAGTTTAAGTTGTTTAAGTTTGCCAGTTAGCCTTATGATTGTGTGACACTTTATTGAGAAAAACAATATTGACATAGAGGAATATCACCCCAAAAAATGACAACGTAAATACCACGACCTTATAAGCATACAGTAAAGACACAAATTTCTATGAGAAATATGCTGTGGAAAAAATATCTAAAATACAAAAATATTGCAAACAAAAATAAAGAAATAGCAAATATAACCTACACATTAAACCTAAGAAAATATAAACAAAATCATGAAAACCAAAATATTGAATACCGGAATGTCAATATAATTTTAAATAAAACAAATGATGTTACATTAAATATCTAAAAACATTTCAAAATAAGTCAAAATAAAATTTCTGTACATTATATACCAAACACACTAGTGCTTACCATAAAAGGAGCAAAACAAATTGAACCTAGACTCCAATGAACCTATCAAATTAACTTTAAAAATAGTTAATATATAAAAATGCTTTTCCAATTATAAAAACAATAAAAAGTGCACATAAATGCACAACAAAATGCTCCCTGAAGAATAATTACAGGAGGACAGAGTCACTCTGCCGGATTGCCAACCTGCAAAAACAAAACTTCAACACCTCCATGAACCACCAAATAATACAGACAAAGCAAGTTTGACAAATAATAAAACCTTTAAAAAATTACAAAAAATACAAACTATATTACATATTTATTTCTCAAAAATTCAGGTGTACGTGCTACAAGAAGGAAAAAAACATAAAAGGAAAAACAAATAAAGGCACAAACACTAAAATACTCAAAATACAAAACGAGCTTGAAAGTAATTATTGTAATCATAAAATGACTGAAGTTAAAATAAAAGTAATGTTTTAACGTATAAAAAAGAAAGTAAAACCAATTACTAACTAAATTTTCAATGAAAAATAAACCAACACAACTAACAAATCTCTTCATCGCAACAGATCACAACAATGAAATCTGTACCAAAAACAAAACTAAAAAGGCCTGTAAAACAAACCTCCCTCTACAACCAAAATATAGTAAAGACAACATCCAGTACATAAGTTAAAATGTAGAAATCCACTGTAAAATAAATATATTATCAGCTATTGTTTTTTTAAAAAGTGAACATATCATTTCTGTACTCTCAAACCCACAGATAAAATGTCGAAAACAGCAAACTACATCAAATACCAAAAGGGAAGGTGGTAGTAAATTATAGAAAATATACTTATAGCATGCAGAGTACCACCAGTGAGAAACACACTTCAAATGCACCAAATATTATTCAAGCACATGCTATGATGGGGCTACCACCAAACATTAAATAGGTGAAAGCATTAAGGAATGTAAATATACCCCTAATATTACTGAAATAAAAGTAAGAAATAGTTTACAAGACCTAAAAGAGGTAAGTACAAGCTCGAATGAGCCAACAGGAATAATAATTAAAAATATTGTACCAAACGTTCTTGAACAAGCAGTAGGCCTCCCTGGCAAACCAAATCAAAATAGATTAATTGCCACAGTGCATAGAACAGCCAGAGAAACATCGGTTGCATCTAAAAATATGAAGATATAGACTTACCCCCAACATTTACTATTCACATATAAAAACACACCTTTTTACTATATGGCAACCTCAAAGACGATAATAAGTATAATAAAGGATCACCAACAATTTACTCACCTTAACACAATGTAACAGATGGATGGTGGATCACACTTTTATATTGTGCCTGTCACCATTCAGTTCAAATGTATACAATGGATGATCAATATCAAAATGCAAACATTACATTACCATATGCACTGTTACCTAGAAAACAGAGTGCAGCTCACAGTGAAATTCTAACACATATAAAATGAAAAGCAAAAACTATAACCCATAAAAAAATCATCATGTACTTTGAACAGGCAATGATTTTGACTGTACTTAAAATCTACACTTTAATTCATGGGTGCTGCTGTCACTTTAAACAGAGCATATTGAGGCACCTACAAAATCTACCTTGAGTATATAATATGCAATTAACCTAGAACTTACATACTAAATAAAGAAAGCTAATAGCTTTATCATATGTCCCTGTAACAGCAGTCACTAAACATTATAATATGCTAATTGAATTCCCCTATTGCCAACAACATAAAAGTAAACTAGCGCCACTAATGGATTAGTTTGAGTGTACTTGGGTTGGTTGCCTGCACCAATCAGGCCACAAACACCAGTTCAAGTATCACACTCAATGGTGGAACGTCTATGACAGCACTATGCCCCAAGAATCAAAGACAAACAATGAAGTGGAAGAGTGGCACAATTACTACTAAGGAACACATGGAAGATGCCACCCTTCATTCTACAAATTACTAGAAATACTTAAAAAAGAGCAAAGCTACCATGAGCTAAAAATTGAATAATCCCTAACCAATCTCAAACTAAAAATTTCCAACCTAACTAAACAAATGTAAGACCGTCTAGCATTCAAAGTCTGACTCTATACTTACAACACAACGGGTACAATATCCAGACTCAATGGTAAGAACCCTACTAAAAAACTCACACTAAACAACACCATTTAACTTCCCTAAACCACAAACACTTATACGTTACTAATATTTATTACTAAATATTATTAGAGCAAATTTAAAGTACAAATCAGAATATAAAAAATTAAAAAGACAAAAATTCAGATTGATAATAACAATTCTCTAAAATAAACATTTACAAATAAATAACTACACAATGCAAATAAGCAACATTATTATAAACATAGCATCCAAAAAAGTAACATTGTTCATTGAGTAAAATAAATAAATAGAATTAGATAACATGATTTCATAGCTGAGGTCCTGGTTATTGAAATGACAACACAAAAAATGCAATCCCCCCAAAAATTGCAATAATAGAGAGCCAAAAACAATTAAAAATAAACCAGAGAAAAATAGAACCGCTAATTTGGCTCCAATTATCCAAGGAATTCGTCAAAACCTCTACAGAATAAATAAATAAACAAGGAAAATCAAGGGAAAGTAGGAAATTATTTTGGTTAATAAGTAACTAACTTTTTTTTTCATTGGAAAACAAAAATACATCCAGGGGAAAAATGAAGGGGAAAACATATAAAGCCACCCAAATGACACATACAACCCTAGTACAAAACAAAGCACAGTAAAAAACACTAACATGAATACAACACCCATATTAAATGCAAATTAATAATACATTTCACAAAATTACATACCACAATATTGCAACTGAACAATAAATTCTACATTAAAAATAATACACTAAAGCAACATCAAATTACAAAGCCTACACCTTCCACCACAACTAAACCCTTAGAAAATTACATTTAAAATAGCCGTACTTGAACCAGAGACCAGCAACAGGAAACTGCCAACGCAAATTCCATGTACAGCCCAACATGATGAAAAAAACTACAAAATAAAAGAAATGGAAAAATGGTGGGAGTGGTAGTGTGCTAATTTGCTGTTTCCACTCCAAATCTGACCACTTTATGTTGGTCTTTGGGGAGAGTATTTTGATTTTCTATGTTCACTCCAAATGTAACTACATAGGGGAAAGTGTTTTTGGGCCTT
This sequence comes from Calotriton arnoldi, assembly GCA_963921515.1. Classification (NCBI taxonomy): domain Eukaryota; kingdom Metazoa; phylum Chordata; class Amphibia; order Caudata; family Salamandridae; genus Calotriton; species Calotriton arnoldi. The sequence goes on from CAWUFW010016873.1 coordinate 116,282, forward strand.
ATTGTGAGTTTGGCGGTGCAGGACCACCAAACCCATGTTTGAACTGCCCGCCACATTAGGAGTATTCCCCTGTCTGGCAGACAGTTCTTTGGCATTCCCACAGTGGAAATAGGCACCGCAATGGGAATGTCAAAATAAGTACCTACATGGCATGGACAGCTGCAGTCCATGCTGTGCCAGTACTGAGGTGCATGCACACAGGGGAGCATCCCATGGTGCAGAGGCATAAGGGGGCCCTGGAGGGCCCCCTTTGTTTCCTCACTGCCACACTTTTCATGGCGGTCGCACCACCATGAAAAGTGTGGTGGTGAGGAAACTTGTAATATGGTTGGCGGGCCGCAGTGCCCCCACCAAGCATATTGCAGCCTCAAGACTGCTGTGCCACCACCAGAGATCCCTTGCTGCGGTCTCAGTGAGGCCTGAATGCTCGGGTCATAATATGGCTAATTGAAGATCACCACCTCCATGCCCCCGTGAGTCCGTGGACAGCCAGACTTGTACTAAGCCTTTAGGGGGTTAAAATGTACTCTTCCCATTACAAACTTGACCACTTTGGGGAAAGTGTTGGGCATTTAGATGTTAAAATTAACCACTCCCCAAAAATTATAATAGACATTACACTAAAAATAATACATTACAGAAAGCCATCATACTGTTGTGTAGTTCCTACAAATCTATAAAGGATCTGCGTGTTTAGACAAAATAAACTGAGGGATTGGTGTCCAAACTGATTACAGACACCCCAATGGATATGTTAGTCTGTAGATCAGCTAGCTCACAGTGCCACTATAAGCCCCACAACCTTACCAAGGAGCGAATAGTTTCTGGCAACTATCGAACATGGCAACCCTGATCCCTCAGGGGTCATGGAAACAGTACAGTACTTTTCGCTCAGTCACTCCTCCTCACTTTGTCTCAGAGAGATACACAGAATTAACGGTGGGGACGTTTTCAATAAGCATTTATTGAACCAGCATCATTCTAGTATAAAATACGTGTGCTGCAACAACCATTAGACCGAAACAGATATATACGATTACAAGCACCAACAGAGTAAGTAAAAGGTAGAATTCTACCATGGTGCTAAAACAGTGACTATATGCAGGCATATAGATACATGGCTGTAATCATGAGTACTTCTACAATGCAAACCCTAATTAGATGTACCTAATTGTACCTAGCATGTATGTAGGTGTATAGCCAAGAATCCCCCTAGGAAAGAGCCAACCCCATTACCTGATGGGAGAGAACGAAGGACCCTGTCTTGGTTTTGAGTTGGACACCCCGCAAGGGATGTCAGACTTCTGCGCGCTGAAGTGCCGGCGTGCAGGGACTTCAGCATCTCGTGTCAGCATGGAAGCTTCTCCTCTGATTTGCCCAGCGAAGATGTGGTACTTATATACCCGAAAGGTACCCTCAGGGGTTCTACCTAGATGTGTTATGGTACTGTGGGCATGTCGGCCAAGGATGACGATATCCTCATGCATAATAAATGAGGCTAGTTTTCGAAGAAAACCACACAACATTTATTCAGTGCCTAACAAGGTAAAAGGCCAGCGCCAGGGCCGTTATGTAGAGCAAGGTATGACAAATGTAGGTAAAATTTCGTGAAACTACCTAGGCCTATTTTGGGGTGCATTGGGGCTCATAACACCCACTCCTCATCCGACTGGACGATAGAATCAACAAATGCTCAAATATTCCTGTCTAAGAAGCATGAAAAACATTGCTAAAACATGAGCATAAAAACATCTAAAAACATGGTATGTGCTAAAAATGATGCAAAAGTTAAAAAGCTTTATAAGTCCTCAAAATAGTCAGCATACTGTCAGACCAACTGAGCACGCTGAAGGCCATAGTGCTCAGTGAGAGCAAAGGGGGAAAAACCCCCAAAAATGATGTTTTTGAATTCCAATTTGGGTTGTTTTGGAAAAAGGCTGAATTGTTCCCGTCACACGGAGAGCCAAATGCTTATGTGTCCTGTGTGGGAGACACAACATCATTGCTGCTTGCCTTCGCAGACGACGGTAACTGTAACACCTCTTGGATCGGGTCAATGGAGCAAAGGCGTCCTTCTCCGGTTCCCACAGCTGCTGCTGAGGAAGCGCTTGATGCCTGTGAGCCTGTCCATTCCGACAGGAGCTGAAGCATCCCGTGGTGGCTCTAAGAATGCCGACATCAACATTGGAATACGCTGAGGACACTGCACAACATGGGCCTTTAATGGGTCCAGCAGTACGTCCACGTCCGGAGGCGCACCCGATGGAAGAGTTAGACAGATGTCCAACATGCATTCGTATCGGCAGAATAGGCAGAGGAGCACAGGCAAGACGCTGTCAACTCAGACTGATCTGAATGATGCGAATGATAGGAGCCAATGCTCGCTTAGCTCCCGAAGCCGAGGTGTGCCCAGATGGAGTACCATGCGTTCACGGCAACGTCGCACTAGGAGTGCTTTTTCCATCTCTTTGGAGGCTGGGACGTCCATTGTGTAGCAGTAGAAATAAAACCAGGATACCCACTACAAGTAGTAGGACCAGCGGAAGCCCTCCAAAAACGGTTCCCACTACGGAGTGTATAAATGATGGAATAACTCCGAATATCGTCTGAAAGGTGCTTTATAGCCCATAACCTATGCTCTTAACTAGGTGTACTATCCCACTCATATCAGACATGATAAAGATATGATGTGCCTTTTTCCCTGAAATGGAGTGGGAATTTAGTTTGGACTAGTGCCTGTATCTCAGCCGAAGACCTTGCAACCTGGAGATTAAAAGTCTCTCGGGCTGAGGTTAAAAGCACATCCTTCTGTAAAAGTAGGGCTTTCAGTCTGCTCAGAGCATCAAGCCGTATTAGGGAAACATTCGATGAATGCTACAGCAGCGCCTCGCTGACTGTGTGGGCCGGTGGAAACAATACTTGCATACAACAAGTAACCCTGGAACTTACTGTGATCACATATGCGATGCCTGGCAGCATCCCGCAACAACTTTGAAAATTCATCTTCAAATAACTCCTATTCGAGAGCAGTTTGAACACCGGATGAATCACGACAGCTGGGGATCCTTTCAAGTGACATGATAGGTTTGCAACTGAAGTATTACAAGCTCTGTGAAGAATAATATCCTGACAAATTAGAGACCCACTTAACGAATTCTCACAGTCTGAACCGCTGAGAAAGGCTTCAGTTTCCCCATTCCTGCAAATAAATCTGTATGGTAATTTGCAAAATTGATGTATGTATTCCTTACCCAACGCTTCATACCTGCCTACTTGATAATATTGTAAACAATATTGAAATTGGAATGTCGTGACTGGCAGTGTAATATGGCCATGGATTAACCATTCTGTGGAGGGTGACTCAGCCACTGTAAAATGTCATTGGTCCAATTTTTCAATGTGCAGCATTGTATATTTTGCATCTCTTCATGCCATTGTTGTCTGTCTTTCTGTTAGATTGTATGTAGAAAACAGAGACGTACTGGTGATATACCGCCAGGGCATGTGACCAGTGCACAATGATTGTAGCGTCCAGCTCAATAATAGAATGTACTGCAATTGCGATTGCCCATGCTGAACAATAGACAAATCCTGTTCTATTGTATCTATTGCAGAAGACACAATGTTACCCAGTGAAAAAATCCTGAAAGTCAGTGTGGTCATGCCATTGTCGACCACTGCCAAAGCCTTTTCTAGGTTAACCGCGTCAATCTTATGCAATCTCTCTGCAGCTTCCTGTTGAGAGATTTTCCATACTTCATTATAAATAGCAAATAAGAAGCGTTTCTGATGTGGTTTCTGGGGACTTAACAAACAATCCCTAAGATCCATGTCATCTGAGAGTAAGGACAAGTGTTGTTTTACCTGGCACAGTGTTGAGGTTTTTAGCCACTCTAGGCACAACCTCCCAACACTGTAAGATGTCACCACCCCGAGTGCTCTCGTTGTATGTAGCGTTGGTCAGGCCTATGGATAAGAAACCCTTCGGTGGTACCCCTGAATCTTGACTGACATCTATTTGTGTCGATTCGCCAAACCAACCATCCCTTCCAATTGGGGTATGAAGAATTGTATGAACCATCATGTGTAATGTCATCTAGCGTATCCTCACTATGTTGTGTATAGTTACGCCATCCCTCAAAGTGTGTAAGTGAGGAAATGCGAGGTGTGTTCTAGTCCTTGATCTTTCAATGTGTTGTTTAGGAAGATAATCTGCTATGGCATGAGACATGCTCTAAATAATGCCTCAGTTCCCTGAACATACCAATCTTTTAGTCCCCCAAACAGATTTTGTGTTTATAGTGTCCCTCCAAAAGTCGAAACCCTGTAAAGACAGCTGGGAAATAAAGGAGTATATCTGTTTCGTGTTGATGAGCATATTTTTCCTGGCAGGTGTAGGCACAACATTATAATAATAAGATGTTGGGTCTGAAGTGTTAAACCCAGAAAAATACGCAAACTGCTGTGCAAACATTTGTGAACTACCTTTCGGTGGTGTTGGGAAATGTTCCCATTGATGTCAAGTGAAAACATTACATGGGATACTTGCTTTGTGAAAGAAATGATGACCATGGTGTTGGAAACAATACATGGTGTCAAAATCAGATGTATCATCATACAATTCATTACTAGAGAATGCAGCTTATTGTTCTAAATCAGACGGCATATTATTTACAGTTTCAAAGTCCCAATCATCAGAGAAAGTACTGGAGGTGATGATATCACTTAAAGAGATTTTAAACAAGTGTGATATTTTCAAACATTCATTTTTACCATATACATCATATGAAACGATATCCCAAACTATTCCTTCAGGAACTGGAACTTCTGTAATGTTCGGTAAGGACGCGTCTCTTTGTTCTGGATGAATTGATGTATGTGGTTTCAGGACCAAGTTCACATGTTGTACTGCCGAGCGTTCTGGGAGATTTATTCAGGAGCAGGAAAAAGACAGTTAGTACACCTGTCCAAAGGACTAGGAATAGTAGACCAATTGCAATCCAGAGCTGTAGCCAGGGAGAAACAAAGTAAGTCTTTTTCTGCCAAAGGTAGAGATCATATATTTTTTCTTTGTGGGAAACAGAACCTGGCGTGACTCAGGTTCACTCGGATCCAGAGAAAAGGTATCAAAATTGATGAAGTAGCCAGACGCTGTTCAATCTATCTTCGGTAGCTCAGCAGGTTTTGTAGAACTGGCTGTTGACTCGTTTTGAGACATATTCACATAGTTGTCGATATTAGGCTGAATTGAGATATGTGTTTCATTTGTATTATGTAGCTGTTCAATTTCAACAGGTACGAGTTCCATTCCATTGTTGGTAACTCCATTACTTCGTATAGGAGAATCTTCAAACATTATTAGTCTTTCTGTCTGAACTTCCTGTATGGTAGCGAGAGGAGATCGGCAACTACCCAGGAGCCCATGCGGTCTAGTGTGGTTTGATCAGATCAATGAGACAAATCTTTTTTCTTTTTTGCTGGCAAGGGGCGGAAGAAGTACTGTTCTTGTTCCTTCGACATCCAGGACAGGTGCTCTGTCATATGGCCCAAAGTCTTTTTTGTTCACAATCTTTTCTCTGACCAGGTCCCCGATCTTTGGGAGCCAGGCAGGTATTGCCGTAACAGCTTTCACTTCCCCAGTGGCGGTGTGCTTTACTTGGACGTTGCTTTGTAATGCCTGGAATCCATTGAGTTCCTGTAAAACAGTCAAATGATCATTGATGTCAAATGTTTTTTCATCCGCCACTGTGCTGCCACAATCGAGGTCGGGTACCCACATTCTTGTCCCAAACAGGACCTCATATGGAGTACGGCCTCCTAGGGAACTTCTTGGCATGTTATTAAGTGCTCTCTGGACCCCATATAGGTGATTGACCCAACTGCCACCCAAGCCTAATACCCATGCTGTTAAGGATTGCTTTAAGTCCCTGTATTTCCTCTCCACAATCGAATTTCCCTTGGCATGATATGGAGAGGAGTACTGCAAGACCACACCCAAACTTCCCATAGCTTCTTTGTAAGCCCGAGAGCTAAATGCTTGGCCACGGTCAGAATGTAATGTGCCAATTGCGTATGTCCCTATAAAGACTTGCAAATCCTTTATAACAGTTTGAGTGTTAGCCGAGCGCTGGGTACAAACCCACAGGAATCTAGAGCATGAATCCACTGCCACCAGGATGTACCTGTACGCCCGTCAGATTGTAAGGGGCCGCAATGGTCCAAATAGACACATGCGAGAGGTCTGTCTGATATCAGTAGTGGTGTTTGTGGCGGACGTGCTATGGTGGACACCTTCATCTGCTGACAGATGTCGCACTTAAGGACAAAGCCCTTGGTCTGCTTGGTAAGACCAGGCCACCAATAATGTTCTTTCAGTAGTGAAACCATTGCAGTAATACTTGCATGTGCTGAACCCAGACCCTAGTGCGCAGCTAGAATTAAACCTAATCTGCGATCCATGTTTGGTATTACTCTATCCCCCACTCCTGGAATTTGAGCACACAGAATATTTTGCGCATCTAACTTGTAGGAGTACTTGAGTGGAAAACCTTTAGGCAAGGCTGAGCTGGTATCATGCTTAGCGTTGACAGCTACCATTATCTGTCCGTCTATCCTCATACTAGAATGAGTAATTGCAACAAAGGCAGCAGTTCTCACTGTCATCTTGGCTGCTTTGTCAGCCAATGAATTCCCTTCCCAGTGTACTCCAACATGCTGATGGCTCAGCGTATGAATCACATGAGCCCGCGGCAACCCTTTTTATTTTTTAGCTCTGCCACTTGTTCCCAAAGAATATTATGCTTTATTGTGCAACCTTTCGAAATCTCTAAACCCATTCTGGCTCCAATAGCGAAAATATTCGTTATATGACTGGACACAGTAAAATGAATCGCACACAATAAGTGTGGGGAATTCCCAATCTGTATTTTTTAGTGCCAGTATCAGGGCTTTTAGTTCTGCCAGCTGTGCCGTGAAATCTCCTAGAGACTTCGTCCGCATTCGTCCCTTTCCAATTGCACATGTGGCACTGTATTGCTGTTTACTTCCTATGGCCGGCTGGGCGGTCCGTCAGTGTAAATTATGTATTCATACTGATCTATAGGCCTTATTTCATTCGGGAAAGGATATTCTTGTTCATACTGCAAGAATGCTTGTGTTTTTAATCAAATTTGTAGTCTACATCTGTTGTAGTGAGAGAATTAGCCCATTGTATCCATCATGGATGCAGTGCTTTTGCGTTTGAAACACTCGCTTTTGTAACAGCCTCTAAGGTTGGTACTGGAGTCACAACAATTATTTGTTTCCCCTGAGCTAGTGCTCTTTCTCTCACTGCAGCAGTCTTTACTGCTGTCAGTATTTGCTCAGTTCATACAAAGCACAATTCGGCGTCTGTGTACAAATGAGATTTGTATGCTATTTGTACAGTTCTGCCTTTATTGAAGGCGAGGTACGTGTACCCGGATTGACCCGCGATTACATGGATCACCAAGTTCGTAGTGTTTACACATGTGGGTAAGTGTTTGGAAGTTCGTAGTGTTTACACGTGTGTAAGTGTTTGGAAGCTATCATGTCAGCTTGTAAGGAATAGATAATTTCTGTGTGTTCCTGTGTGCAATGTTGAACTGAGAAATCAGGTCTAATTAAGTCATAGAAAGGTTTTACTTTTTCTGCGTAATCCAAAATGTATGTTCTGCCAAAATTTAGGAATCCTAAAATTGATTGTAGATGTTTCAGAGTCTTTGTAGGTTGGAGCAGCACACATTTTTCTAAACAATTAGCTGCTAGGCTTTTCCCTTCACTTGAGAGCTCATATCCTAATAATAGGACATTGAGGTGGGCAATTTTGATTTTTTAATGTTAAATTTGTAGCCCTCCGAGGCGAACCCCAAAATGATGTTGTTTACCCTGGTCAACTGATCCAACAGTTCATCATCAGTCAGATAAATATCATCTACATATGACAATGCCTCCTCATCAAAATTAGCTCTGATACTCTTGCTGAGAATAACCTGGGGCTATTCTTATACCCTTAGGGCAGCCTACAGAATTGGTGTAGAGAGCTGAGGGACGAAAATGCTGTCAAATATCTGCTTTCAGGCTCTATACTTTGGCAGAAGAATCCATTTGAGATATCTAATGTTGTTTTGTATTTCTTCCACACAATGTTATTCATTAATGCGGCACTGTGAGCATTTTGTGCTGCAAATGTTTTCGTGCATGTGTTCAAATGCCTGTAGTCTAAAACTAGACGGTATGAATTGTCGGGTTTCATTATGGGAAACAAAGGATTATTCAAGGAAGAGGTGCAATTCTCAAGTATACCTTGGTATTTAAGTTGATCTAAGATCTCCCTGACCTGTTTTTTCGCGTCATGTTTCATAAGGTACTGCCTCTGTGTAGTTGGAGTAGTTTTCACTGGGATATCATGGTGAGGTGACTCAGCATCCCACCCTACATGATTGCGGTATAAGGCAGGAGCTAGTGCTACCACCCACTCCTGCATGTATGAGTGTTTTAGTGACTTTGGAACGAGGTCGGAGAAGGCTGGCAATATTCCAGTTTCTCCTTTTGGGCAGTCCATAACAAACTCAGGTGGTCAATCTTTTCCAGCCAAAAGAATATCGTATCCATAAGTCAAGTTCTCCCAAAAGAGACCGTTCACTTTTCTTGGTATGTCCCCTCCATTTGGAGAGTTATTTCATGTAACTGATGCAGGATGCTTACCCTTGTTTCAGGTGTTTCTACCTTAATATGTTCATTCAACACTGCTGTCACCAGGAATTCCACCAGGTTCTGGCGAGTTATTGTTACTTCTGCTGCACTGTCAAGCATCGTCAGAGCCTATTCCCCATTCAGAAGTTGAGTCCTCAGTAGCCTGGGCATTTCTTATTTTAAGGCCAGCTACCTTTTTCTTTTTAAATTCAGGTTTACTTTTGGTTTATCTTCTTGTTTGATAATGCGATTTGAAGTGCGATGTGTGTCTCTTGGCATGACTCACTCTTCTGATCTGCGTTCTGACTGTCCTTCCCTCTCTGTATTTTTTTATGAACCCTGAAAGGAACAAGAGGAATACCTGTCAGGTTTTTCAATATTCTCACAGTTTCTGAGGTTATATTTCCTGTCAGAGGGCTCCTTTTGAGGACACCCACCCCTTGATTGTGATGTATTCTGCTTGTTTTTTGATTGTTTATTATCCCATTTCTTTTTAGAAGAATCCAGGTGCTTGCTTGGAATTATCCTTTTCAGGATTACCCATTAATTGTGGTTTAACAGGTCTAGTACCCAAATTATTTCTTCCTAGTGAAACATAGGTCTCTTTGATAATTTTAGTTAACTCCCGCTCCTGTTGTGCAGTAATGCATTCCCTCAGTCATTGGCATATAGCCACCACTGCTGCCTCCCCTTTTATGTTTGCTAACATAATTGTGAACACCTGGGAAAAATTTCCTATCAATTTAATCCCTAAGTCCAAGGCAGGTTCTGCCGCGTACTCATTCTGTATTTGTTTCAATACTTCTGGTATGACTGCTATTGTGGGGGTACCATGAGTTCTGGTATAGACGGCAGCGAAGACTGTACCCCAAGTGGTACAATCCTCTATCAGGGGAACTATTCCCATTAGCAAGCAAATTGTCAGTGTTCTGTGTTTTTCTTGTGGGCCTGTGTGTGGAAACACTGCCTCAAGCTGCGCTATTTTCTCTGCTATCCAGAATGGCATTTGCTTACGTTTTGTGGGCATTCTTCCCATAATTGCGTTCAGCGTTTGTGGGGTGATTTTTGTTGTGGTCTCTTGTAGTTGACCTGTTTAAGTGACCCTTGTAGGTTGTAGTGTGAGTGTTTGCATAAAGAACTGTGTAATATTTCTGAAAAGCTTTATTATTTCTTTGTGAAGTGGACGTAAGTCTGCTGCTAGTAATCTGTCAATTTCTGGATGCGGTGTGTAAGCAGCTAGAACCGGCCAAGTTGCTCCGTCTCTGCTGAGCGGACCGAGTCTCACTTTTTCTCTGGTATGTGAGAGGGCACCTTTAAACCAGTTTATATGTTCCTGGTACGTTAATGGGACTTCTATGTCCTCATATGGATTGTATTCATCTGGTATTTCATCCGGAGTGTATGAATGAAATGTATTTATGCGTGCATCTGCAGGTGGGAATTTGACACAAGAATAGAATACCTCTGTTCTGTATGCCTCGTGTGCCTCTATCACAAAAGTAACTGTCACTCCTAACACTGAGAGACCAAAATCTTCTAGTTTTACAGCAAGTGCATTTCTGCAATTTTCTGAAATGTTTATAGCACCTTCTTGCTCAGCTTCCTCCCCACTAGTACTACTAGTAATACTATCACCTGTGTCTGCCCTTTGAGACATTATGGGTGGAAGCTCTATGAAAAAAGAGATAAGGTTTTTCCACAATGTGAGGAACTATATCCTTCAAGCTTGAATAAACCTACAGCCAATACATAGTATATAACTACTCAGCTGTGGTGGATTTTCCCTCACTACTCCAGACATCTCTGGGTAAATGTGAGTAAGGGTCTCTGAGAAAAGCACGACTGAACTTCTCAGATTTGACCGTTAAATAAGAACCAAACCAACGTTGGCGGCACCATGTCGTGTAGTTCCAACAAATCTATAAAGGATCTGCGCATTTAGACAACACAAACTGAGAGATTGGTGTCCAGACTGATTCCAGACACCCCCAGAGGATGTTAGTCTGTAGACCAGCTAGCTCCCAGTGCCACTATAAGCCCCACAACCTTACCAAGGAGCAAATAGTTTCTGGCAACTATCGAACATGACAACCCTAATCCCTCAGGGATCGTGGAAACAGTGCAATATTTTTTGCTCAGTCACTCGTGCTCAATTTGTATCAGAGAGATACACAGAATATACGGTGGGGACATTTTCAATAAGCATTTATTGAACCAGCGTCATTCTAGTATAAAATATGTGTGCTGCAACAACCATTAGACAGAAACAGATATATACGATTACAAGTACCAACAGAGAATAAAAGATAGAATTCTATCATGGTGCTAAAATAGTGAATATATGCAGGCATATAGATACATGGCTGTAATCATGAGTACTCCTACAATGCAAACTCTAACTAGATGTACCTAAGTGTACTTAGCATGTATGTAGGTGTATAGCCAAGAATCCCCCTAGGAAAGAGCCAACCCCATTACCTGATGGAAGAGAACAAAGGATCCCATCTTGGTCTCGAGTTGAACACCCCGCAAGCGATGCCAGACCAATGCGTGCTGGAGTGTCTGCATGCAGGGACTTCAGCATCTCGTGTCAGCATGGAAGCTTCTCCTCTGGTTTGCCCAGCGAAGATGTGGTACTTATATACCTGAAAGGTACCCTCAGGGGTTCTACCTAGATGTGTCATGGTACTGTGGGCATGCCAGCCAAGGATGACGATAGCGGTGACTTTTGCACAGAGTTAATATGCAGAAGATGGTAATCCTGCTGTGATACTAAGAATCCTCATGCATAATAAATTAGGCTAGTTTTCGAAGAAATCCACACAACATTTATTCGGCACCTAACTAGGTAAAGATCAGCGCCAGAGCCGGTATGTAGAGCAAGGTAGGACAAATGTAGGTAAAAGTCGAGTAACTACCTAGGCCTATATTGGGGTACATTGGGGCTCATAACAACACTTATCCCAAAAAAGTAAACCACACATTATAAATAAGGTAAGTTGAGACTACTATAAAAAATAACAAATGTTTACTATAACTTTAAAATTAATTATTATATTGAATTAAAAATGCATTTTTTAAATTAAAAGGTCAGAAAATCTAACAATAGCACATTTATTGAAAGCCAAAAATATGTTAAAATTAGTAAAATACATTTATTTTAATCTGAAATATAATTAGCATAAAATAAATGTAATAACAGAACAATCTCTTTATAAATGTATAAACAAAAAACATACTTATAGTAAACCTTAAAAAAATAAAAATATTAAAATTAAATGTAATTGAAAAACAAATGCATGTAAAAATATCAATTTTACATCATTAAAATAATAATTAAAACTGCACATAATTGTATGTAATATATTATATATATTTATATATATGTTGAAGAAAAACCAAGTAAGCGCACACTCAGGGGATAGTTGCTGAGCCAAAGATTTAATGCCAGTTACGCGTTTCGACTGTCAAAGCAGTCTTGTGATCAAGACTGCTTTGACAGTTGAAACGCGTAACTGGCATTAAATCTTTGTCTCAGCAACTATCCCCTCAGTGTGCGCTTACTTGGTTTTTCTTCAACAAATTACGACCGGTGGGCTTCGCCGGCACAGCGCACCAACTACCCACGGGCGTGTGGTGGCGGAAGTGAGCACTCGATGTTACTTGGATATTTATATCGATATATTATATCTATCTATCTATATCTATATATCTATATCTATATACATAAATATAAACTATAAAACTATCACTGTTTTGGAAGTATATATATATATATTTCCTAAAAAAAATATATTCAATGAAAAAACAAAGGATACAGGGATGTTATAATTTGGAAAAAGAATTAAAAAAAACCTTAGCCATTCACTAAAAAAGACAAAGGTTACAGGAACTTTATAGTTAGGCTCAGATTGCACAAGCACAAAACCATAGAAATTCAGCAGGTATAGTTACCTGAGCTAACTATAACTTACGCCACTGCAATGCACTGCTTATGACCTTACATAGTACGTCACTCATGACATGGTAGCTGATATCACTGATGACATCAGTGTTGACATTTCAAATGTCACTACTCATCAGATTGTGCTCCAATAGATCAACGATGATTTCACCACCATTAAGGATTTCATATTGTTTTTTAATGTGGAATACGAGAGGAAACACACTTGCCTTTTGTTCGCCAAGCCCAAGAAGTTAGGATTGTTTGTGCTTTACTGAAGTGGAGCTTCAACTGGGGCACCTGCTATGTTTATATTTGTTAGTGCTTCCCATTGAGGTTTAATTTCTGTGAAATCAGCCCCAGGGCTAGAATTGAACTTCATTTTTTCCAAGACAAGGCTTCAGTTTTGCCAAAAACGTCTACGCAAAAGGAGTACTTTCATTTGGTTAATTAGTAAGTGCTACCTCGTTCTGCAAATGTCTCATGAATATTCTATTCTACAGCTGTGTAATGGACCACAAGGTGTGCATGTAATTACGGCAATGTTCCTTGCGCATCTTCATCAACAAATCTGTGATAACTTGAATCCTTGTCAAGAGAAGATGAAGAGAGTACAAAGAGGTGAATCTTCACCAAACAGGGTACTTCCCTTAACTAAATAAAGTAAATGCTTCTTTGTTTGGTGGAGATGGTCTCGTATTCTTCTGTATCAATAACGCACCACCAAAAGTGGCAGGAAATGCCCTCGAGGGTCTTTTGGTAAGCTGTCCATCAACGTGGGAAAAGGCGGGAAGACCTTTACATACTACTAAGGAAAACGGACCGTGGCCAAATGGGCAGAGCTTGCAGATGATTTTGGGCATTGGTGGGGCCCCCCCATTAGTATTTATTTAGACCTGGGGAGGTGGGGGTCCCCGGTGCATTTGTAAGCCCCAGGGGGGGTATGTGCGGCCCCCTCCTTTAATTCAATTGAAGCCCTGGGGATGTGGCGGTCCCCAGGGCTCTTAGAGCCCTATGGAGGGGTTGTTTGTGCGGTCCACCTCCTTAATTTCAATAAAGCCCAGGGAGATGGTGGTCCCCGGGGCTCATAAGAGCCTCAGGATGGGGACCTCGTGCACACCTCCTTTATTTTTTAAATGAATGTGCATGCCCCCGGGACCTGGCCCACCAGGGGGCTTATTTTAAAACAAGCGCTCAGGTTTTTTTTCTCACTTTTGCAGCAAATTTGTGAATCTGTCACGATTTTCACCTAAAAATGTATTTAAATTTTTTTGCTTTTCAGCCCTGGCGGGGTCCCTCTGGGAGCCCAGCACGAAGACTAGGGGTCAGGGTATTCCTACTCTGCCCCATCCTCTTTTTTTAGGTTTTTGTTAGGGACTCGGCTAAGGCGCAGTCCCAAGATGGCTGCCAACACTTCCTGGTTGAAGTGTTGGCAATGTAATCAGCAAAAGAGGGAGTTATTCCACCTGATGCAAAAGGTAGTGCATTGGATGAAAGGAGGAAAAGAGAAGAAAAATTTCTTTAAAAAGAACCCTCACTCACCAACCTTGTTGGTTACATGCTTCATCATAGGGTCCCCACCCGAGTGGCCGAATGCCTCTCGGGTGTGCTGCAACGCCTGATTACAGCGGAGCTGGTTTCTTTGATAGTGCAATGTGAGTAGTGGTGAAAAAAAAAGTTAAAATTGCCTTTATTATTCCCTAAACTTTTATATTGGAGTAATAAGGCAAGGTTAAAACCAAGGAGTATGTCCTGTCAGGTATAATTTGGCCCGTAACATCCAATAAGTGTGATAAGTGACAAAATTACGGTCTACATATTTCAGCCTCAGTATGTATATTCGCGAGGCTTTCTTCAGGACCAACAATGACACGAGAGGTATGCACACGCTAAGGTGCACCCGTCCCTGTGTCACAATGAAACCGCAAACTTATGGTTTACCTTCTCAGCATTCTCTGAAAAGCAATCAATTGTAATCTGTGAAAGACAAGAACAGATAACAGTAAACAGTAATTCACACACTGAAGGGCATTTTTCAACCAGGTGCGAACAACTGTGCTTTCATCCGTGCCATTCGATAAGCTATCCAGACTATGGTGCCTACTATTCCATATATCGGGCACTGGTGATGCGCACCCACGCATCTAACTATGAAATCGTGGAAAAATGTCTTGTTCGCCTCACATAATCAATGTAGTGTGGGGGTTTCAGTGATTACTGTAACATCCGTTATTTAAGGATGGCGAATAATGAAGTTTGTTTGGAGATTGTGAAGGGTAATTGAAACACTACAAATTAATGGTGTCTCAAGGAGGACAAACAAGGAGGAAAAGTTCGCGGCTTACATGGGACAATGGTGTGTCCTACCCCATGGATCCCGTCGGGGGGCGTTGGCTATTGTCAAACTCTGGAGGTAGGTAAAGAGGGGGTGGGGGTGAGAGACACAAAAGCAAATGAAAATAACCGGGGTGTGGGTTTTTTGAGAAAGATCAAGTCGTTTGCTCAGAGCCGGCGTTTCTACTTACTTCGTCAAGCTCAATCGCCCTCCTTACGCACCTATTCTGTGCCTTGCCCGGGATCCTGATGATGCATGAGTGCGGGAAACGGGCGTCTTTGAAAGCTGGGGAATCTCTGACGTGCAGACGCATGGTGGCGTTTCCGTGTCATCGCGTAACGTGATGACGTGTTACTGGGTCGAGGAAAGTTAGAAGAAGTTAACCCTTTAGGTCCCGAATATTCAATATCTCTAACTTTAATCTCGCTAAGTGAGGACTATCCAGGGCTTAAAGAATATTTAAATAATAAACATTTGTTATTAATAAACTGGTCGCAAGCGGGGGCTAAGGTTGGCAGATAAATAAAAAATGAGAGAATTGTGAGCAGCTTGGCGTGCCCATGGAGATTTTTTAATCTATAGGGTGTGATCTATTCTATGTTCCGAAGTTTCATTTGTGAATGGGATGAGCCATACTAACCTCCCAGGGGATAGGAACTAGTGTGAAGGTGCACCGTCTAAACCGCCAATGTCGCTTAGGAGTGATTGGTAGGAGGTTGGAGTCATGTACATGTCAAAAGACTAACTACAGAAACCTGGGAGGGCCAAACCTCCGCTGGACAGGCCAGGGGTATGTAGAATGATATAATCAGGCTCATTGTCATAGTGGGTCTGATCGTGGACCTATTTCTGGTTCAGCGAGTTCCACGAGATATTGTCATTTAACCCTTGTTTATGTGTAGAAAGCCTGTATATCCAACGTTGTTCTTTCTCTAATAGCAATAGTGGTGTGTTGGCACTAGTTCTGATCTGTTCAATTATCGTCCATCTTAAATCATTAGTTGTGTGATTCGCCTGTAGAAAGTGTTCTGTCATTCTAGTTGTACTTTTTTTGCACCTAATATTACTCTGATGCTCGCAAATGCGTTGCTTGACTTTCCTGCTCGTCATCCCCACATATCTTAGTCCACATGGGCATGTAATCAGGTACACTACACTCTTAGAATTACAATTAGTGTGTGCTTTGAGTTTCCAGATTTTGTTTGGTTCAAGGTCGAGGCTTTTAGCCGGTGTAGTTAAGTGGCATACACTGCAATTGCTGCAGGGAAAATGCCCAGTGACATTGGGGAGGCCCCAGGCATTCAGTACAGTGGAGGTACACTCTTTTTCAACAGGCCTCGGGCGGGTGGAGACTAGGGTGTCTCTCAGGCTCCTTGCTCTCTTAAAAGAAAAGAGAGGTTTATCCCATTTCAGTGAGCCGGTGTGTAGGATTTTCCAGTGTTTGTTGATGGATTTTGTCACCAGGTTAGACACCGTACTGTAGGTGGTTACACAGGTGAGTGGGATGTCTTTGTTTGGTTTGACTCTATCCTCTAATAAAGCCTCTCGCGGCTGATTGCTGGCACGTTTCTGGCATTTGGTCAATATTCTGTCAGGGTACCCCCGGTTCACAAGTTTTTGGGAGAGGACTGCCGCTTGAGTCTTATAGTCCTTTAATCTACTGCAATTTCTCCTTAATCGTAGGTATTGTCCATAAGGCAAGTTTTCCCTAACAGCCCTTGGGTGAAAACTATTGAATTTTAGGAGAATATTTTTGGCAGTTGGCTTATGATAAGTTTTTGTTTCCAGTCTGCCCTGCTCCCTCGTGATCGTTATGTCCAGGAAAACCATTTCTTGTTCTTCATAGGAGTACGTGAATTTTAGTGTTGGCAGCCAATCAGATCTTTGCACGAGATCGGGAGGGTTTGCATCCCTAGATATACAAATTTGGATTTCTTTTAATAACTCTAAACTACTACTGAACGGATTTACATCAAAGAACAAAAAGAGCGCATTCTAGTCCAAGAGCTACATTTCTGCCAAATTTGGTGTAATTCCATTCAGTGGTTCGGGCTGTAGTTGTGTCTAAAATCCCTATGGGAATTAACATGGGAAACACATTTTTTTTTTTTTACATGAGCTTGAGGTGTCACCTTGGGTGTCTCAATAAAGCTACAAGGGTGCATTTTTGTTTTCTTTGCCATTGTTGTTATGTTACTTTGACTGCATAACTATAAACGTGATATCAGCCCACTTGGGCTTCAATTTTGGCTGTACCCTCGTCCACTTGGTTGCTGATAATGTTTTTGATTATTCAGATTAAGATTATTTTTACAAGGGATTTTAACATCCCATGAGGGCTGTGATATATGCCACATTAGTATGTATGACCAGCACGACTATGACCTCCCCCTCATGATTTTATGATTATTTATTTGATGTGATGAGGTCATTATGACACGATTTGTGCAGTCAAACTGGAGATACATAGATGTGTTGCACGAGCAGCAATGATTATAATGATGATGATTATTTAAATATGGCTGTTTACTTTCCATTGTCACATGGGATGTTTTATCAGAACATGTATGCTATTCGCCCCTCTTTTCTGTGTACTGTCTGAGATAAGGATTTGGTTATCCCCACCTGGAGGCATGCATTGAGCTACAAATTACAGTTTTCTGTTGGCTATACTTTTGTTGTTATACTACATTTCAAAATGGCGCCTACAGTCACATTTACTTCACAGTCCTTTTTTTATGTTTATGCACCAGGTTCTGTATTTAATGTCTGCCGTTACTTTTCACTATCACTCATGATCAAGACACTGTTCGTGTCGAAAAGCGTTGCCTAAATAAACCTTACTAGATACTTCACTTGTTGAGAGTGTGCGTGACTTTCTCCTGAATCCTGAGCTTGATTTGTGGAATCATTTGGGCTCAATTCAGTTGTAACATGTGAGACAAGGGGCAAGAGGAATGTAGCATCTTGGATTGAGTTACAGTCACAGGGCCTCATGGTAGTTTTAGTCACTTCTATCTCAATTTAGCAACACTTGACAAATAGTAACCAGCATATATAGTTAACATCAGTTGTAACATGGGAGACAAGTGAGTAGGGGCAAGAGGAGTGTAGCATCTTGGTTAGAGTTGGAGTGACAAGGCCTCATCGTAGTTGTAGCCAGTTCAATGTCACTTTAGCGACTCTTGAGTAATGGTAAGCTGTCTTACTAGTGAAGATCAGTAGTAACATGGCAGACAAGTGAGAAAGGGCAAAAGAAGTGTAGCATCTTGGTTAGAGTTGGAGTGACAAGGCCACACGGTAGTTGTAGTCAGTTCAATATCACGTTAGCAACACTTGAGTAATGGTAAGCTGCCTGACTAGTGAAGATCCCCCCATTTGCTGTGAGTAGCTTATGCTTGCTTTAGAAGGAGCTTATGACTCACCACTCATACCCCACCTTATACGCCATTCATTCCTCTACTGAACAGCAGGAGTGCCTTAACTGAAGCTACGCTGTAGCGCTGGAACTTTGCTGGCCTTGAAACATTGGGCGATCTTTTCCAGGACAGTCTCCTTTTGTCATTAGTGAAGGTCACTGAACAATATGCTATTCAAATAGGTCAATTGTTAATGTATAATCCAATGTCTTACGTACTTCAGCTGGACTGGAGCATTGGTTCAGAGCAGCTGCACATGAATGCGGTCCTACAAAGACTTCACGTTTTGCGTAATGGAAGACACCTCGTCAGCTGGCTTGCAAAGGACTCGGCGAGCATACTCAGGTGACCCTGGCTAGCCTGTGAGATAAAGGGGAAGCGGAACTTGAGTGGGCCCTAAATGACAAGGAATGGGACGGTATACTAGCTTATCCAGCCACTGTGTCTAAAGAAATGCCAGGTTTAAACTCATTCAGTTTCCTGTGGTGCATAGTGCTTAACAGGTGCGGCTGGTATGCTGGAGGAGCAGGAGGCGGGTGGGGAGGGGAGGGCACTAGAGGTCCCGGGGGATAAAAAAATTACAAATAAAAAAAATTACCCGCAGCCGTCCCCGTCGCGCTGTTCTTCACCTCTTCAGGAAGGCATAGGCTCCCAGAATGCCCTGCGGCCAATCCCGAAGCTGCTCTTGCTCAGAGAGCAGCTTCATGATTGGCCTGAGTGCCCTCAATTCACACTCCAGGATAGACTGTGAGCCTGTGCCTGCTCTGTCCAACTCAGCTCTGTTGCTGGGTTGGAGAAAGCTTTCACTGGGCATGACAGTTTGTCCGGCTGAGACGGCCTGCCAAACCCTCTTGCACAGGGATGGGAGTGCACTACCACTCCCATCAGTGCCTGTCACTACCAAGTAAAATAAAGGTTTTTTGCTGGTGTCCCTGTTGTCAGCTGTCCAGTGCAGACATGCTAGACATGATGTGGTCATCCCCCACTCTTTTGCAGTACTGGTTAGAGACCACAAAGCACCTTAGTATGCCAAGTTACAGAGTACAGCAAGTACCATGCTACACGCTACACAGTTGGGAGGCCTGCACCCTTTTATTGTTTAAACGCACCAAGAAGAACAAACTTACGGCCCACTTCCTGGACCTCAACTTATTGCTTGCAAAGTGTATTGTGATCTGACAGTGGAAGGTGAGCGTGCCCTCCAAGGCATTCTATGTGGCGCCAGTCGATAGTGACTTGAACCAAAGCTTAGAGCACAGCTCAGACAGGAAGAGGCCAAAGAACAAAGGAAACGCCTCCTTTCACAGGGCTGGGTCGAACTGCTACTAGCATTCCAGACAAGTGCAAAAGACGACATCTTTCCTCCCTTGGCACGCCATTAGGTGCAACGTAGTTTGGTTGTGGATTGGTTGTGGTGGCATTATCAGTGTTACCCTGGTCAGTTAATCAATCAGACCCATATGTGTGTGTTGTGGAGACAGTGTTACACAGGTTACCCCTTACACTCCTGTCTAACCATCTGACTTCCCAATAAATGTTGGGCCATTGCATAAAAAAATAAACTATTCATCAAGCAAAAACATTAATAAAACATATTTTAATTAATATATACACTAAAATATACATCTGTAAAAGTTACAAATTAACATAAAAATTTACAAGAATATTTAAAAAATAAAAACACTTCACATCCTATTCTCCTAACACTACAACCTGCTCCTAAAATATGTAAAATCAAAATAAGATACATAATAAAAAAAATATAAAACAAACTATCAATTACTCAAAATACAACAATCATAATATGACATTTTAGACAACGATATTAAAAAACTTGGTAGAACAATATTAAAAATTGTATGAAAAATATAACAATATTCTTACCTATAATAAAATATCCCATAATATAAAGCACATCACAATATTACAGAAACGTTCTTAAAGACTGACGCTGTATTTGATAAAGGGCTTGGAGCTTCCATGGCCTACTTTTTTCTCGCACTTCATGTTTGTCTCTGCTCACTGTGTAGCCTGCCTTCCGTGGCCTAGTACACTGGGGGATTTTGGTTGGATACTCTGTGAACTATTTTTGGACGGGTGACCACCAGCAGAGTTGGTCAGGTATCATTTTTTAACACCGGGGCTAAGGAGATAAGTTGGAGATTTGGGTACCCAGCTGCTTGTCTGTTAGGTTAGCTATGTTGTGGAGTTTGCTGTGTACAGCAGTGTGAGGGTAGAGGGCCTGTGTATATGTTAGGATTAGTGCAGATAGAGAGACTAAATTTTCATCAATCTAGAATTTAAATGCTTGCGGTATCTGAATGATTTAATTTTTGGATCCATGTAATTGGGAAACATGCTGTTTACAAAGAATGTCACATAGTAAAAGACTTGAGACTGAGTGGCATGAAGAGATTGGAGATTTTTAAAGCTACATAATACATTGAGCACAGGCTGTGTATTGCATTGTAGAATGTATATGCCTGGCCCTTGTGAGCAGAGGATGTGTGCCTAGACCCTGTGAGCAGGAGGTATGTGCCTGAGCCCTGTGAGAGCATGCTAGTGTGCCTGGGATGGGTGACCTGGGCCCTGTGAGCAGGAGGTATGTGCCTGAGCCCTGTGAGAGCATGCTAGTGTGCCTGGGATGGGTGACATGGACCCTGTGAGTAGGAGGTAAGTGCCTGAGCCCTGTGAGAGCAGGCTAGTGTGCCTGGTATGGGCGACATGGACCCTGTGAGTGTGGAATGTGTGCCTGGACCCTATGAGTGCAGAGTACCTGCCTGACCCTTTGAGAGCAGGGTATGTACCTTGATTGCCTCTGGACAGTCAACAATGACAACTTTGTGACTTTGCGAATCGTTGGAATCCAAAATTTCAACATTATCTCTTGAGTAGCAGCAGTTTTTGAATCGAATATTTATCCGGCTTATAAGTCAGGCAAAACCAATTAAATCGTCTTGCATGATGGTTCAAACAGCGTTTGCTTGTCTATATTTATATATCAAGTTCCAAAGGAAATTATAACATTCGTCCCAAGATCTGAGTCCTCTCATGGTCTGAGCCACTCACTTTTAGTAGGCATATTTGTTTAATTACTAATGTACATTCATTTTACCAGAAGAAGACATGTTTTGGAGTGAAGGACTTTGAGTATTGAGCCCTTTGGTCAATGGCACCATTTGGCGCTTGAACTCTGTGCCTGATTTACAGTTTGGTTGGGAAAATTGATGTTGGAATTGTTGGGAAACGGCATAGGATTGTGGGTATTCTCGCATATTCCATAAGCTTCTCCTGCCCTCTCTACATATTTAACTTGGTCTAAAAACCAGTGGGAGTAGGTGTGCCAATATATTTGGGAGGAAGCCAAAAGACCCCCATATGATCACGTGTGTAGAGAATGGCTTTCATCCACATGGGAACATGTTTTCAATGTGAGAAAAGAAGGTTAAAAAATACGAACTCCTGCGGATTGTAATGGAAAGGAGGCATGGACCAGAATCCTACGACTTGCATACTCCATGGAATGTGTGCATCCAGATAAATGTGCAGACCTATAGGATGGGTTGTTGGAAATCTACAGTGTTTGGTTTTTCTTGCTGTTTTGTGAGTTGCTCGGTATGCCTGTATTGGCTACTCTAAGGTGAAACCTGCCTCATATTTAGAGCAGCTTTCTAAATAAGCGGCTACTGCAGGAAGACATTTTCTCACATCAAATGAAAAGAGTAGCTGTGAGCACCATACTGTGCTTTGAAAGGATCATTGGTTTACTCTCCCACCCCGGTGCAGTACAGTCTATCAAGCGCAAGCGTTTGCTACTGGAACCAGTTGCAAACCATAGGTTTTAGGGCATGGGATTATATTCTCTACTGGTGAAACCAATACCAGGTAAAATCAATAGACACTAGTAACCAGTTCTAACAGGCAAGTTGAACTAATTGGATTTTTCTCCATAGACATTTATTAAGGTATCCAAAAGCGCCTATAATAACCACTGGCCCCAATAGAAACCACGTGCAACTAGTCAACTAGCAAACATTGCGGCATCATGACGAAGGCTTGAACTAATAGAATGACTCTGATCCTGCGATAAAACAAATCCATGTCCTGCTGCCAAACCCTAACATTTGCCTTCATGTTGTATGTTTTTCCTTCTTAAATCTTTCTTAATGGCTTGGCATGAGTCACTGGGTGCCTGCTGTTTACTTTTCTCTCAGCATCCATCAGTAAGTGCTTGAGCTGTGTGAAAGGGCCGCCTCGGCCTAATAGCTGGAAAAGTGTAATCAATTGATACTTGCGTGTGAAAACTGACTAAGGTATAAATTAGTAATCCGACTTTCTCTGCAGAAGGCTAGTTGACACTGCATAAGCAGCTGTTTCATCATCTTCACAGTGTGTCAAGTGAATATTGCATTCTGTTCATTAGTAGCTAAGTTGCAAAATTAAATTTATGTTTTACTAATTTTCCTGTCCGTTCATGCCCCCAACATAACATCTCATACACTACTTGTACACAGACCGTGCTCGGTGTGTGTTGCAAAGCCCCCACTGGGCTTCAGTCATACTGTCTCGGAGCTCTAATCCCAGTTTCTCAGTTATTCCGAATTTGCGTTTTCATACGTCATCCGTTGTCTGCATTCCGTCTGTCAAATGAGGAGCAGTCACAGTCAGGTCTCTACTGGTAAGTGTTTGGGCTCGTGTGAGCTGGTTGAGAATGTACAGCTTTTAGTTTTGGCATAGTGCCGTTTTGGTACCACAAGGGGAGAACTAATGACGCATCATTTTCAAGAAATAGTCTCCTCAGCAAGAAGTTACAGTTGTGTTCATCACATATTCTTTACATTCCATAAAATACCCTTGCATTGCAAAGAAACGAAACGCTTCAGTTGCAATGTATAGAGCCCTCCCAGGGCCGAGTCCTCCTCCCCCCTTTGCCCACTTAACTGTGTCCCTTTTACCTTTAAATTACACCACTGACAACCTGATTTGGTACCTTAAAAGGTCGCAGTTTATTCGAACATATCATGGTTGTACATTTCATAATTTTATTGGTCATTCATAAACATCCATGTTATTGTATACTTTCATTGTCTTTGTACATTCATTGTCATCATTTGCTCCCACACAGTATAGTTTTGTGAGGTGCCCCTTTGGCCGGTCTTCTGTGTCTGCGGTTCCAGGCTTCAACTTGCTACCAAATTTGTTGGGTGTCCGTCAGGACCCGCCCGGGCTGCAAGTGCTGTTCCGCTTGCCCTGGACCCTTTGTTGGCCCATCGCCTGCTCCTCAGGGCTCCTGCCGTGTGGCATCCCAAGGACCCTGTGTGAGCATCTCATCCACTCAGCCTGTGGCTGTGTCCTGTCATCTAGCTCCCTCAGTACCCCTGTCGTGAGGCATCCCAAGGGCCCTGTGGGAGCATCACATCTACTCTGCCTGTGGCTGTGTGCCGTCATTAGATCCCTCAGTTCCCCTGCCGTGAGGCATCCCAAGGACAATGTGTGAGCCTTCCATCTACCTCTAGTAATTTTTCTCTCTTTTGTATATCTTTCCAGGGTTTCTTCCACCACGCTACCTACGGTTTTACGATTGGAGAGAGCTCCCCCTGCTCTCCCTTTCATCCTCACGAGAAACCCATCTGCTCTAGCTATCCTCTTGTATTTCCCAACATACATACATTTAGGCCTTGGTGCACACCTACGCACCTACCCAATACCTTCCCATTCTGTCAGCCCGTCTTTCCTGGCATCTCATAGTCCACTGGGCTATATTAGGTTTCAACTTCTGAACTGCAAATAAAAACACAAGGGTTACCACCCCGCTAACTCTGTAAATCATCTTGTCCTCTGCCTGCTGCCCGATCCTCCGCAGCGGGTACCCTGGCCTTCTATGTTATTGTGTCAGAAGCAGGGCTGGCCCATCCAATATTATGGTCTCTCTCCCGTAAGAATGTTTGCTCACCAGCGTTCTCTGACGTCTCTATTTGTGCCCAGAACTGCTGGTCCAACCAAGGAACTCTGCAACAGGGTCTTTCTAAAAATTCCTTCTCGCCCTAACCTTTGGACCTGGCTGCTGCCCTGTCAGACTGTATGCAGCCCTCCTCTAACCTCCCAGCCCTAACGGATGCTGCCCAGGACTGCAGCCCAACAGACCTTGTGCTTTATGCGCCTTCTTGCCTGGAAAACAAGGAACTGATTTGTAGGAACCGGCGTTGCCGTTGGCCCCTGAACTTGGAGGCCAATGACCCCGAAGTCCGTAGCTCAGGCTGCTACCCAACTCGACGCCAGAGCACTTCTGTCCCTAGCTTTTATTTTTGGAACGTGCAACCATGCAAGTACACAATCCCTCTATTCAATATGTTCAGTTTGAAGTCAGATGCAGCGCTGAGAAGTGTATGTTCTGCCTCACCCAGGTGTCCCGAAGTGCGTTCGGCGATACCTTTAGCCTGTGGCGAGCCTTGATCCACCCTAATAATTAAGAATAATATTGATGCCGCCAATAAATGGAAGACAGCTAACTTGTCTACTTCTGCAGGGTGGCACTGGGGACGTAAGTTAGTCAGTGAACAGTTCTTAATTGGTTCCATAGTTCCAGTCACACTTGTCTAACTCCTGCGTGTGATTGCCCTCCTGCTACCATCCCTATATTTAAAATTGAATCACCAGTAACGACAATTAATACAGGTCCCGGAAAGATCCTGTGCTTGTTACCTGATGGCTTGTGAGGTCGACTGAACAAGAAACCACATGGTTTTAAATAATTAAAACCGCTAGACAATACGTCTGCAGAACCCAACATACAACGTGTGTAATTCTTTGAATCACCATAGATTCCATTGAAGCAGGTAGAAAACCATTGCAGCATTTACATCAGTCTAGCCATTTCTATTGTGGAACAAAGAAAATGTGGTGGGGCACGGTTAACACAGTTTCTTATATCTGTCCACGGTAAAAAATCCCCTGCATTTATCTGTTTCTGAGAATTCATAGTAAGAGACACTGTCAGTGCTGGCGAGCAAATCTGGAATTAACACCTTTATGAAATGGGTGAAAACTAACCTGTAAAGTATTGTGAAAATGGAAGATTGCTCATTGGGGCGGTGCATTTGGTTCTGTGACTGTTTCTGGCACCTGCAACAATCTCAAATCCCTGCAGTTTGCCTCCAAATGTTAACTTCTCAAGATGTCTAAGTGTGTCCAGGCTAATCTGCAATACTAACATTGTGGTTATTGCCAGGCAGGCTATGATACAGGTTTTGCCATTGTATAGAGGGTTGTTTGATTCGGACATTAGAGCACATGGCTGTCTGATACGGACATTAGAGCACATGCTCTCTCAGCCACTTTACCAGTGGGCACTCCATCACAAATGGACCAAATGCATTAAATCGGGCCGCGAGATGGGGTTAGAAACCAAGCTAATAGTTTAAACTGCAGCGGGGCACCGCAGGGTGATGGGCGAGAACCAGATTATGATTGTGCAGGTGTGTATACATGCCTGCATCAATCCGATTGCTATGCTCGTTTAAATGCCGATGCTCTATTCCGAAGGGGTTGGGAGGGGGCTGCTGCCGGGGGCCTGCAAAGAATTAATTACAGTGTCTCTTGAAAGTTCTTCACCCTGCCCATCAGAAAATAGAATAAAGTCAGGCACTCCCACCTTTCTTTCCCACAGTTTTAAATAGTGCGAACTTGACCCACTGGTATCAGAGCGCTTTACACGAGCATTAGTTGCGTCGCCTTCATTTTGTTAGGCAGAGGGTGATTCAGTGTTTTGCCCCGAGTCACAAGATGTTGAGCGTCCCTGCCGAGACTCGAACCCGGTTCCCCCGCATTGAGGTCAACCGCTCTAGCCGTAATGCTACAAAGGAGCTACGACAGCACGTCCTCCAACTAAAGGGGAAACCCGCGCCCTTCCTGCCAGGAACCGCCCCCCTTACGGCAAGAATGTGGCTGCCCGCCGCCCCCAAAGGGGGCCACCCTAAAAGGGCGGCCCTTTAGTGCCTTTGCGGCACAGCCTACCCCTCGTCCTAGCTGTTGTGGGCTTCCGCCGGGAGCCCGCGGCGGTGGGGGTGTGGGCGTCACTTCCGGTACGCCCAGGGGAGGAGGGAGGGTAGGTATACCCCCTGGTCCCTCCCAGCGGCCTCTTTGCCGCCAGCCTCGCCGTCTTGCAGGTCGTCGGGTCCCGTCGTGTCTCGTCGTTGCCGCGTTGCGAGTAAGTGTACATCCTCCCCCCCAGGCACCCCCTTAGTCAAGGGGGGGGAGAACAGCTCCTCGAGGGCTCATGGCAAGTCGGCAGGGGTTGCGGCCAACGAAGGTGCATGCAGAATAGTCTGCAGATACCCCTCTTTCCCCCCCCCCGCCCCCCGGGTCCCGATGCCTCCCGTTCGGCCACAGTGGCCTGGGAGATCGCGGCTGGTCACCGCCAAGGGCTGGTGTAGGGGTGTTAGGAGGGACCGGCCAGGGGCTGGGGTGAGGGGGACCTAGTCGCGGGTCTCGACCGGGTCACCGGGGGGCCCCCAGGCACAGACCACCCTCCTACTGGGGCAGGCCTTCACCGGAAGCGGGGCTGAGTGCCTAGGGCGCTTCTCCTTTTCCAGCCACGCCGCCTGGACACGTGGTCCAGGCTCGCCGGGGGCATCGCGTGCCGTCTTTGTAGGTATTGTGGGGGTGAGTCGGGGTTAGTGCGTTTCACCCCTGCCTCTCCTGGCATGTCTCCGGTGGTTGTGGGGGGGGGATGTGGCCCGTCGGACGGTCGACGTTCGGGCTGGAAACCCTTGTCCTCGGGTTCGCGGCTGCATCCTCGGGAAAACACTTGATCTCCCTGCGCCTGTAGGTGTGATGCAGATGCGGTGCTCGGTGGAGCGCTCCAACTACGATTTGAGGCGGTGCTCGGGAGGAGTGCTCCACGGCTTAAACCCCTGGGCTCGCGCACGCATCCTGTGATCCTGAGCAAAAACCTGATCTCCCGGGGACAGAATGTGATAGTAGGTGCGGGGATCGGGTGGAGCGCTCCGATGCCTAAAGTAGGTTGCGAGCCTCGGGTTCGCGTCCGCATCCGGTCCCTGGGCACAACACTTGATCTCCCTGTGCCGGTAGGTGCAATGCAATGCGGGGATCGGGTGGAGTGCTCCAATGCATTACCGAGGTTAGAGCTTCGGGGTCGCGTCCGCATCTTTATCCGGGGGCAAATCACTGGATCTACCTGTGCCGGCATGTGCCTGATCTCCCTGCAAGCGCAAGGCCCTGGGTTCACCCCTACCCAGCCACCCACACCACTAAGGACTCCGAAGGGGAGTGGCTCTCCGCGTTGCCTAGAAGGCGGATGGTGGGGGTTCATTACCAGGTGGGAGCTACGGGCACACGTGCTCGCGTTGGGAGCACGCCAGCAGGGAGTGCGAGGGCAGCGTGCTAGAGGGAGCCCGCCGCACGATCAGCCAGTGCAAAGGGGGCCATGAGGGGGGCAGCATGGTGGTGGACACCCCCCCCCACTACCGGAAGGGTGCTAAATCACGTGTCCCTGCCCGCGTGGCATGCGCGAGGAGAGCCAACCCACCAGCCAGCTGATCGTTGCTGCCAGGGCGTTGTGGCTAGGGCGCGCTTGGGGCCCAGGGGGCCTATTGCTGTGTGGGAGCAACAGCACAATCCAGTAGGGGCCAGGGCAGCGCCAGCTGGGGGCATTCGATCGGCTCACTGACCCTTAGGAGGGGTGGGACGCGGAAGTTGAGGATCAGCAAGCGGCCCCCCCCCTCCCATTAACACTTCAGTATTGGCTTTATGACAGGCGTGTGGGGGTTGGAAGGGGTTCATTCTTATGTGGCCGCACCCACACTGATAAGGGGGAGGTAGAGTACGGGTAAGCTAGTTACGCTGAACTCGATGTCATGCCACCGCAAGAATGGGGCCCCCGCAGGAGGAGGTAAAGGGTCCACGTTCCAAACGGCAATGATGAGGGGGGACCATGATAGAGTTCCGGTGCCGGTTAGCCACTTTAGGGCACACAGATGCAGGGCCGTCCGTCCAGAGTCAGACTGGCCTTGGGCCCTGTATGCAGGCATTGGTTGGTTACAGCACAGGTTGGTCCCAGCCCCGGCGCAAGCCTTCCTGTGCAGAGTGCCAGAGCATGGAAATACACACAGAGTACGCAGAGATGAAGCAGACGTGTGTAAACAGATATTGGGGAATGTTACATAAGACAGAGAACTACAAGATGTAAGAGTTAAGTCATTGAAAAGGCTATCACAACTAACTGGGGCCACTCACTTTCACTTGTTTTGTTTCCGAGCAGGTCGGGACCGGACGTTTCAGCTACTTACGCCAGATTGAGTCTTGGTGCAGTGGCACCTAGCAGGTAGAGGGTGCCCTGACGTTGAAGGGCAGCTTCGCTGGGTCGTGGACCGAGCAAGGGCGCTGTGCAGGTAATGGAACCCTGCTGCATACTCTGCCCCCTCGCACACCCCGCCGTTATATTTAGCCATCCCGCACTCACCATGCCAAATTTACAGCCGAAGGCGCGGCTGGATGGCAAGGGAGACATACCAAGGTGGTCACATGGCTTTGCACTGAACTCAGCTAAACGATGTTATTTCCCCACCGCAGTGCACCCGGACATCCACGGTACTCGCAGCCGCTGGGGACCACGGGACGTCTCCAAAGGACAAGGGCGAAAGCAGCAGCTAGCACGTTCAATCAGGTCACGAGGGCAGGAACTGTGTTGAAGTAAGTACCGGGGAGGCTCTGGGCGGAAAATGCGTACGGGGTCGAGGGGCCCAGGGGAGCGGCTGCTCCACGCCTGGGAGACTATGCTGCTGGCTCAGTGCTGGGACTCACCTCTGTCTTTTGTTTTAGGGCACGGCTGGGCAGTCGGCCAGACAAAGTACAGCATGAACAGCCAAGGGACCCCCGCCCTCTTATTCTCGCAAGTCAGCTGTGTGGATGAGTCGCAACCGAGCACGTCCCAGGATTTAGTGTGGGGGACCTTTATGGCAATGGCAAAAGCCAAGGGAGTGGAATGGGCTCAAGAAATGCTTGACGCCTGTGGGCAGGAGGATTCCGGGGTGTCGCTAGACCAACCGTCAGGAAGCCAGGCAGGACCAACCGAGCAGATGCCTCTCAGGTCAAAGCGGTCACGACGGCCCACCAACAAAGACTTCCCGGCGGACCCCCCCCGGCCAAGGCCAGGGTGGTGACCGCGCAGCAGCCGCCAGCACCGGTGGCTGCCCTTGCCAACCCCCAGACCCCGGCCACAACGTGCGACACGAACATTGCAAAAATTGGTAAGGCAATGGACAACATGTTGGCCTTGATGAACACATTCCAGACACGCTTGGACAGATTGGAGGCGCCCCCCTTAGTTGTGAACGCAGCGCTGGCGCCCAGGGTGCCCCCTTCAATTACTCAGGTCTGGGTGGGTCAGGCTGGCGCGGCATTGGCTGCAAGCGAGACAGGCAGCATGGTAGCTGCCCCTGCGGCAGGAATGAACGCGGCGGCACCTAGGCCTAGTGCAGGGCAAGATATAGTTCCCGCCAGCGGGGAGGGACAGCACAAGACGGCAGCGCCCTCTACCAGCAACGCTCCCGAAGCAGCAGCTCCTCCCGCCCCCTCTCCCGTCCCTGCGCCCGCTTCACCACTGGCCAAGACCATCTCCCCCCCCCCCCTGCCCACAAGTCTGTCTACGGCAAGTTTGGGGTCCCCGACGTCTCCAATGATAACAGTAGCTCCACTAGCGTCAGGGCGTTGTTCTCTGGCGTGGGAGGTGCCTCAGGCCGCCAAGGAAGGCATTTGGAGAAGGGAATGTGTGGACATCTTGACCCTACTCATGCACAGCAAGGCAGGTTTAGACACCAGGAAGATGGGGGGGAAAGAGGAGGACAAGAAGGTGCCGTACCAACGATGGCCAGAAAAAACAATAGAGAATTGGGTGGAGGCCTTCACGATTCTCTCAGCAGTGGTAATGGAGAGACACCCAGAACAGGGCCCTGCACTGATGCAATATTCCCACACCATACAACAGGAGGCTAAATTGTCGGGGGGGTTAGGATGGTTTTACTACGACCAGGAGTTCCGCAAGAGGATGTCTTTATGCCCGGACCTAGGGTGGGACCAAAAGGAGATCCAACTCTGGATCCAACATATGGGCAGACCTAACACCGAGTGCAGGGAGAAGGGGGCGAAAGCACAGAGAGGGGGTGACAATCAAGGGGCCTCCAAAAATCAGGTAAGCGCGCCTCCAAACAGCCTTTTCGAACCCAGCAAGGGGGGCCAGCAACAAGGGAATAAGAGGTTCTCATCCGGCACTTGCCGGCTATACAATGCAGGATCCTGCTCCTGGGGCAAAGGATGCAAATTTGCCCACAACTGCAGCAAGTGTGGGGCTGCACATCCGGCCGTGTCATGCAACACGAAACGGGATAGTCCCCCAACCCCCCTGGGAAGCAGAATAATTAATAGCGCAGTCAGGAACTCAGCCCCGGCGCCACCCCCCCCCCCCTGTTGCCACCCAGCCCTGGTCACCGTGCAAACAAACTTTCCCAGCAAAGGGCCTTCCCCCATCATACTGCAGAACCTCCTCCCGCTCCTGCGACAGTACCACAACATCAAAGATAGACTACTCCTAGCGCAGGGGTTCCTCGAAGGCTTTACGATTCCGTTCCAGGGGCCGCACTATAGCCGCGATGCAGACAATTTGAGGTCCGCCAAAGAACTGCCAGGAGTTGTAGGAGAAAAAATTCGAAAGGAGGTGGCACTAGGCAGAGTAGCGGGCCCCTTCAACTCACCCCCCCTGGAGAACTTTGTAGTATCCCCGCTGGGAGTAGTGCCCAAGAAAGAACCTGGGGCCTTCCGGTTGATCCACCACTTGTCATACCCCGAGGGCGACTCGGTGAATCACTGGCTGGTGGAGGGCACCTGCTCAGTTTCTTATTCTTCGCTGGACATGGCCATCGACATGGTGCGGAGGGCTGGCAAAGGGGCATGGTTGGCCAAGACGGATATAGAATCTGCCTTTCGCCTACTGCCAGTCCACCCGTCCAGCCAGCACCTGCTGGGTTTCAAGTGGCAGGGTCAATTTTACTTTGATTGTTGCATGCCCATGGGCTGTGCGGTGTCTTGCGCATATTTCGAGGCCTTTAGCTCCTTCTTGCAGTGGGCACTCCACTGGGAACACGGCCAGGAGGGAGTGACCCACTACTTGGATGATTTTTTGTTCATCGGGAGATTGGGGTCTCGGGAATGCAGCGAGGGATTGCGTTGCTTTCAGGTTTTGGCGGCTCGCCTAGGGGTGCCCCTGGCGCCAGGTAAGACCGAGGGTCCGGCGCAGGTTCTCACGTTCTTAGGCATTGAGCTGGACACCGTCAAGGGTGAGTCCAGGCTCCCTGCCGAGAAGGTGAAGGAGTTGTGTAAGGACATCCAGAGCTTACTTGGCAGAGACAAGGCACCCTTGGGCGAGATCCAGAGCCTCTTGGGCAAGCTCAATTTCGCAGCTAGAGTGATCCCGGCTGGGAGGGTGTTCGCAAGGAGACTAGCTAGGGCCACGGCAGGCGTCCGCAGGAAGCATCATTTGGTCAGGTTGGGATGTGGCATTAAGGCAGACCTGGCGACCTGGGCAGAATTCATGGTACAATTCAACGGTATTGTGATCTGGAGGGCGCCATGGGCAGCCAGCACTGAGCTGTGCCTGTTCACGGACGCTTCCGGGAGGGAGGGCTTTGGAGCCATCATGGGGGAGGAGTGGTGCGCGCAGAAATGGCCCAACGCATGGCACCGGCGCAAGATCACAACAAAGATCACTGTACTAGAGCTCTTCCCCATCGTCATCGCCCTGCATTTATGGCCCTCTGCGCTAGCGAATAGGAAGGTGGTCTTCTGGTCGGACAACATGGCGGTTGTACAAGCAATAAATGGCCAGTCAGCAAGGTGCCCACTAGTGCTCTGCCTACTGAGAGAGCTCGTCAGGGCCGGCCTGCGCCACAACATTGAGTTCAGGGCTAGGCACATTGAGGGGGTTAAGAATGTTGCCGCTGACGCTCTCTCTCGTTTTCAGTGGCTCCGATTCCGGGAGGCCTGGCCGCGAGCGAGAGCGGAGATGACCCCCTTTCCAGCGCATCTGTGGCTAATCTTGCAGTGGAGCAACGGCTGAGGGAGATTGGGGAACGCTCCCTGGCTCCAGGAACCAGGAAGAAGTACAAGGCCCACCGTGCAACTTTCTGGGGCGTTTCTGATATCCTGGGCACCAGCCCCCTTCCGTTGGAACAGAAGGTGGAGGCTTTTGTGGTATGGGCTAAGGACCAAGGGAAAAGCCACTCTTGGGTGTCCAGCCACCTGGCAGCAGTGTGCCACGACGCAAAGCTGAAGGGTGGGTCTGATCCGGCCAGGTCCTTTCGTTTACGGGCAGCTCTCAAGGGCTGGGCCAGGGAGGAAGTGAGGGTGCCGGATAACAGGGGGGCCATCGATTTCCCCAGGCTCCAGGGTATCCTCGATGCCCTACAGCAGGTTGCGCGTTCTCCTTACGAGTCCAGCCTACTAGCTGCCGCCTTTTGTTTAGCATTTTTTGGGGCTTTCAGGATGAGCGAACTGGTGGCCAGATCCAAGTCGGATAGGTCTGGGGATGCATTGGGCATACAAGACGTGAGGCTGGCCGCCCAGCTGGTGCTCCGCATAAGAAGGTCTAAGACGGACCAGGCGGGGCGCGGGGTGGAGGTGATTCTTAACCCGCTAGGGGATCCCAGGTACTGCCCGGTCGCTAGAGTAGGGGACTACGTAGCGGTGCGCCCGGCAACACAGGGTTATTTCCTGGTACATGCAGACTTGTCCCCCCTGACAAAATTCCAAGTGGAGCGGGTGATGGGTGCATGCTTGGGGCGCGCCGGCCTGGCCAGCCCAGATAAAAAGTATTCAAGCCATTCCTTCAGAATTGGGGCGGCTACGGCGGCATTCAAGGCAGGCATGGAATCAGCAGGCATTAAAAAAGTGGGGCGGTGGCAATCGCGCTGTTTTGAACGATATATCCGCCCGTGACTGCACAAAATGTAAATTTGATTTGGTGTGCCGTGTTTTGCAGTGTCATGTTCAAAATATAATTTTCGGAGCAATAAACAGTTCTTAAACAATGGCATTCGTTTCTTTAGGTGTTCGCGTATGGGTGATCGGCCATTCGTACGTGGCCAGGTTGGAAAAGTGGGCCAAGAGCAGGAACTGGATGCGGGGGTTTCACAACACTGAATTTATTTGGATGGGTTTCCCAGGTATGAGATGGAACAGCATCATGAACCGGCTCGAGCAGCGCCTGGCCCTGGGCGGAGCCCCGCCCAATGTCTTGGTTATCCACTTGGGGGGCAATGATCTCCTGACCATGGGGAGGAAGGGTTTACTCAGGGCCATCAAAACAGACTTTGGCGAACTAAGCAGGCGTATGGGCCACTGCGAACTGTTCTGGTCGGAAATAACCCCCCGATTGCATTGGCACGGCGCCAGGTCAAGGGAGGCAGCAGATCATTCGCGGAAGCGGGTCAACAGTGCCATGCGCAAGTTCCTGGGACAGAGGGGGTTGGGCTTTATCAGGCATGAACTCATCCAGGCAAACGTTAAAGGGTACTTTGAGAAGGACGGGGTCCACTTGTCCCCGGTGGGGATGGACCTGTTTCTCCTGGACTTACAGGAATGTTTGGAAAAGGCAGGTTGCAGGTAATAGGAAGTGCAGTGGTGGGGGGCCCTGGCTGCGGCGGTGGCCGCCCCCAGGGCTGTGGCGGAGTTACAGGGCGATCTGGAAGCAGTCCGGTACAGTAAGGGTACCACTGCGGCAGACGGTACAGTAAGGGTACCTCTGCACGGCACAATAGGGGTGCCAGAGCCAAAGACCAGGATCCTCAGGGCAGGGTCATGGAAAACCGCGACGGCGCCCCGTTAGTCCTTCGGGCGGTTGGGGGCCTGACCAACCGGGGGTTTGCCCTGATACGCTCCGCCCTGAAAGGGGCGTGAGTAGATGGTAACAAGGGACACGTGATCCAGTGGTGGATCAACAAAGGTAGCGCTGACCGGGCATACATCCCACAGTGCTGGCTCATCAGGCGGGCAGGGGCAGCATAGGCTGGACGGCTGCCTGCCCTGGATCGCCCGTAAGATAACCCACCTTATTGCATACCCTTGTATGGAATAAACCTGCAACAGTTTTCCCATAAACAATGTGTCTTGTGGTTTATTATGCATGTTCACCTATGGGAAGTGGGGGGACGTTGCCGGTATTGGGACTATGTGGCTGCCCGCCGCCCCCAAAGGGGGCCACCCTAAAAGGGCGGCCCTTTAGTGCCTTTGCGGCACAGCCTACCCCTCGTCCTAGCTGTTGTGGGCTTCCGCCGGGAGCCCGCGGCGGTGGGGGTGTGGGCGTCACTTCCGGTATGCCCAGGGGAGGAGGGAGGGTAGGTATACCCCCTGGTCCCTCCCAGCGGCCTCTTTGCCGCCAGCCTCGCCGTCTCCCTCCCTTCCTCTTACCCTCCGGCTGGGCTGGTGGGCAAAATATGTGAATCTTTTAATGTTTTCTTTTGTGTTGCAGGCGGAGTTACAGGGCGATCTGGAAGCAGTCCGGTACAGTAAGGGTACCACTGCGGCAGACGGTACAGTAAGGGTACCTCTGCACGGCACAATAGGGGTGCCAGAGCCAAAGACCAGGATCCTCAGGGCAGGGTCATGGAAAACCGCGACGGCGCCCCGTTAGTCCTTCGGGCGGTTGGGGGCCTGACCAACCGGGGGTTTGCCCTGATACGCTCCGCCCTGAAAGGGGCGTGAGTAGATGGTAACAAGGGACACGTGATCCAGTGGTGGATCAACAAAGGTAGCGCTGACCGGGCATACATCCCACAGTGCTGGCTCATCAGGCGGGCAGGGGCAGCATAGGCTGGACGGCTGCCTGCCCTGGATCGCCCGTAAGATAACCCACCTTATTGCATACCCTTGTATGGAATAAACCTGCGACAGTTTTTCCCATAAACAATGTGTCTTGTGGTTTATTATGCATGTTCACCTATGGGAAGTGGGGGGACGTTGCCGGTATTGGGACTATGAATGTCTAGAATGACTATCAATCCCTTCCTACTAAAAAATGCCTTGTTGATTGGTTTTTTAACGTATAACCCAGCCCTTCACGCGCCAACACTTGGTTAACTGGTACACTAGTTAAGAATAAACCCGTTTGCGAAGTATCTCTAGACTATGCTCTGGCTTTGATAGATAAGAAAACGTTTGTCTAATTGGCGCAACCCACCATAGGTTGTTACCCGGCAACCAAATCCAACCCCTATATGCGAGCCAACACTGCACGTGGGTGGGAAGCGCTGAAGCTTGAAAAGAGCTTCAGGCTAGTGCTGGAGTCAGACAAGCGAGCCACCATTCCCCGCTCCTTTGTGTAGTAACTATTTAACCTAATTGTAATTTGTATCCCAGTTATACAGAGTGTACCGAAAAACTGCTGTTAAGAAGGTTGTTCTCGTTTTCTTCCCCTGGCGATGCAGTTAACGTTACACAACACAGCTAATACAGGATGCCTCAGTGAGCTAAAAGTTGCTGGTGACATTCTCTGTACCCTGGATGCACGTTTTTTATAAAGGTAAAGCCAAATCAGTCTTCCTGCGGTCAGATTATGCGCCAACCTGAAATTGGATACAAGCAGCGACTAATATTTTAGCGGACGAGGGGAGGGGAGCCGAGGCAACCACCCCAGCCGTGACACAGGAGAAGACAACCTTTGAACTTTAATCAGCGGCATTGTGCAGGATTTGAGCAAATATTAGATGCGTGTTCAAGCCTGCCTCATCCAGTTTGACCTGCCCCAAACGAGGCCATGGTAGTTCCGCTGAGGGAGGGTGCGAAGCCCTGGAGTCTCCCACCTAAACATGCGCTCTACCAGATCCCACTGGCGCCCAGTTAACCGCGGTCCGTATGCCGAGGTAACACCCGTGGCCACACAGCAACACCTTTTCAGATTGATGCCTACTTCAATCACGTGCTGACACGAAAGGCAGGAGCTTTCTGTGGCTCAGCCCGACCAATTTCAGCTGCAACTTCAGCTGCCCTAGCCGCGCTGCAGCCAGCGATGCAATGTGAAATGCAAGCACTTCTTCCGGGGCTGGCCGCCTAACTCTGACTAATCATAAATTCTTGTCATCTAGACCCCGTCAGGTTTGAACACTGGTCTCTTTGGTTCTGAACCCGACCGCTTGGGCATTGCGACATCTCAATGACCTAAAATGCAGTAAACTCCAACGGCATGGCAGCCGGGCCGGGTGTGAGGCCTCGAGCCCTCTCCAGCCCTCGGGCCATCAGAGCTTGCTCAGACCCCTGCTCATGTCCCTGGGCGGGGCTCGCACAAAGCCCACAACGCCTTCCTCGGGTGATGAAGCGCCCAGAGGCGCTGCCTTGGTGAGTCAGGCTGTGCGCGGGGACCCTGTCGATGGCAACTCACCCCAAACACGAGACGATACGCCCTATGGTGAGTAATTTAAAAGCATTGCGTAGCTTGGAAATGCGGGGGAATTGAACCCGGGGCTTCTGACTGCGAATCCTGCGCTCTACCATTGAGCTACAGCCCCAGTAACCGTTTGATATTACCCACCCAGAACAAGTCTCTCTGGGCCTCATTAGCCTTGCCCCGTGCTCACCTCCATCGCCTGATGACTCGTCTTCGGGGGCACCGCCGCCCCCGCTCTGACCCACTCCGCAGTTGGTGACCTAAGCTGCCGGCCATTCCAACGCGAGGCAGGATCCCTGTTTGGACTATACTGCACCTTGGCTTTGTCGTCCCACAAGTGCCTGTCAGCGTTTTTCCTCGTCGGTAGGCCGCCGAGCGTGGCCTAAGTCTCGCTGCATAGCATGGTGGTGATTCCATCTTCTCCTTGCAGCGTGGGGGTTGTATGCTACTCAGGGCCTTGCGCCCTTATCTAACCCCCCCCAGCTGCTTGCCAACATGCCCCCTGATTGGGGATGCCGTTGGCTACCTTGGGGCAACCAATCCTGGTTGCCCCCTCTTTCGTGGGCTTCCACGACCGGGGGAGGGCTTACTGCCTCCTGGCGGCATTTGCCCCAGGCCCTCATCGGGTCCGACTGCGCCTTCCCCGGCCCGGGTTTCATGATAAAGTGTACATTTGGTGCAGTGGAGACCTAGTCATCTTTATTTGCAGGAGGGTTTGCCATGTTTGAGTAGAAGTCTGTGCATTTGGTTGTACACAGACAATGTCCTACTTGAACTGTTGGGTTGAGGAGGTTGTATGTGGGTGGCTGTTAAATGGAGGTAGCTTTGGAGTTCATCACGGGACAGGAGTACAGTTTAGGTAGGAGAGTGCTTGCTTGCAAGTTACCCTCTCTCCGTGCTTTTTGTATGTGTTTCATTTTGCCATTGGTGAGCAGGTGTCTCTTTGTCTCCCATTTGGCACCCCGACCTGTCACATTCTCCATCACTGCCTACAACTTCTTTGCCTTGTCGATGGTGTCCCACTCAGCACCACCCTGGGTGGATTCCATGCCCCCTTCTCCTTATGGTTCACACCACCAGTGCTAGCATAGAAGTGGTACAAGTCCAAGCAGTTGTTTTAATATCAGGGCCTAGTTTCACCGAATTCTCTCTTCTGTGTTTGGTGGAACATGCTGACACAGAGACACAAGTCAGCAAGTTCTGCAGCGTCATCCACACCCATTCAAGTTGTGCTCTGCTAAGCTACAATATGCATGAGTGTTCCAGGGGCGTTAAGAGACTCCTTTCCCCATCAGTGCACCTGGCTCCAAGTTAGGGGTGTGCGAGATTAGTTTAATTTGCTATTGCGTAACTACGTGAAAATTTTGCAAACATATAGTGAAATCACATTTAATCATGTAAAATGCGAATCCATCATTTTGCCCCATACTTTAGCTAAACAAAAGTGGAGAAAACGCAAAAGCGCTGTGAATAACAACTGCTCACGTTCTGTGGTTCCTGAGCATTCATGTACTTTTTTACAGTGAATGGTGCATTTGCAGTAAATGTTTTATCACAAATGATGCATAATTCTGTAAAGTGGGTTAATGGCGTAACTTTGAAAAGTTTCTGTAACAAGCATAACACAGAATACCCTAAATGACACAAATTATGCCAGCTTCTAATTTATATTTTGCCCTGGGGTACTCCAAATGCCACTGCTGGACCCTACCTTCAAACTCAGCAGCCAATCATGAGAAACAAAGATACACCACGTGCCAATTCAAAAGTTTCCAAGCGATAAACTAATATGTAGAAGTATTATAACTTTGCAGTTTCTATATGTATGTAACTTAAGTAGGTTTATCAAGTTAAATATGCAGGTCTATGTGTAGTATTTCTTGGCCAAAAGCCCATCGGCCATTTGCAGGTGGGTGTCATTAGTCGCTCCACCGTGGAGGGGTGGGGGACCAAAGAAGTGAGTCATGACCGGAAGTGGTCATGAGTTATGCGACAGAGGGGAGGGGGCAGAATAGAGCCCTTTAAAAGTGGGCGACCCCCCAGTGGCCCCCTCTTTGTCCCCTGATGTGCTGCGGGAGCCGGACTGAATGTTTGCCACCGACCCACCCCGACATATCTACATGGGTGCCCATCGTAGGCCCATCGTAGCCGTGTAATGACACTAATGCTTGAGGGCACTAAGTTGCCCAGTTGGCCGCCTCCTTCGGGAGAAGCCTTTCAGGGGTGAGGCTGGTTGGAAGGAAGGCTGACCTGCTGGTGGCTCTACCCTTCTAGCCCTACCTCGGGTTCCCCGGAGATTATGTGGGGCATGACCAAGAGTCATGGGATGCCCCGGCAGGGACCAATGCGCTATGCGGTCTCCGGAGATGTCTGAAATGTTTGATGTGAAAGTTTATCACCTGATCTTTCTCTACTATGTTGCCCCCAAATGGGGATGCAAATAGGATATGTGCAATGCCGTGTTCAGGTTTGCTGTGTATTCTGCAATATTTTCTATTGTGTAATGTCATTTGTTTACAGTGGTTTATACCACCTTGTTTCATGTGGAGTAAATTTGCTACGTCCTAACCCAAGAAGTTGAGTCTGTTGTCTTTGTGGGGGGGCGAGGGGACCGCGCAGTTTGTAAGGGTGGTTGACCCCATCTCTATTGCACGAGTGAGCGCACTATAAACAATGCCAATTTGTACATTGCAAATTTAATGAAATCCATTGTTTTGGTATGTAACACTTGTTTTAATGAATTGTTTTTACTTACTACCTAACTCAATAGCACCCATTTTATTAAGTATAGAAGAAGCCAAGCTGAGTTAAAACCTCTAAAGGTGGCTGGAGCTGCTTGCAGCAGGCGTGCTGCTACGGAAAATCTCCTCTGCATAGTTTTGTGCGCATGAAAGTCTGCCCTGAGTTACACAAGAATGCTTATCTGATGCTTTCTGACCCTTTTCTTGGCATCAGTGCACTCAAACATCATGTGTGTACACTGAGGGCCAGCTGTTTAATAATTTGTGACTCAGGGTCAATCTCTGTGATTTGGAGGAACACCCCAAATGCCCTCTCCTTTTGACAAGAATGACTACTGTCAGCTCACCGGGCTGAATGTAGTGACAGTTGTGGCCCGATGTGTTTGTTTAACAGGACATGCTTTTTTACCTGTGACCTGTGCAGGGGGAGTTGCCTACTGGTATTTTCTCTTTAAAGTGCCTGCTGCTACTCTGCTACTGGGTCCTTCACTGCATCAAGATGTGTGTGCAATTTGTACACATGATCTGGTGGGTAGGTTCCCATGTGATTTCCACTGTGTAAGAAATTGGGTTATTGGTTGAGGGGGTTGGAAACCCTACTCAGGCAACAACCCCATTCCTTGTCAGGGTGAACCACAAAAGTCACTAAATTAATATGTGCTTAACTCTCTTGTAGCTTGGCACAAAAGCAATCAGGCTTAACTTGGAGCAACTCTATGAAGTATTTTTGCAGCACACAAACAGTAATAGAGGTAAAACACAGCACAAGAAAAATCCCAAACCAATTTAGAAAAATAGAGAACATTTCAATAAATAAAATGACACCAAACAAATTAAATCCAATCAGTAGAACCAGAGTTTTAGTGTAAAATAATGCCTAAAAGATCAAAGCACCAACCGTGGATATCTGGTCCCACAAGACCTGGGCAAAGTCAAAAGTGAAGGCCGACTGCGATGGAGCACGGGTCGAATACAATGGGTGGATCAGGCCCCATTTCAGCTTACATTCAGACTTAGCAATGTCTTCAAGAAAAGTGCAGGAGACGGTAGAGTTCAGCGGGCTAAGGCAGCAGGCTGTATCCAAGGCGGAGTCGTTGTCCCTGGAGAGCTACTGGACAGAGTTTCAGTGAAGCCCACGCACACAACAGCAAGGAACTCTTCGGCATCATCAATGAATTTGCACAACCCAATGTTGTAGGGATTCTGCACATACACAGAACTATGCGCAGGAATCTCGGACCTCGGTGTATAGGGGCTAAGCCTTCCCACCACCTTAGTGCCCACAAATCCAGGACCGACTAGTTATAGTGTCTCACTCGCTCTCCTACACACTCATGAACAAGCAAATGATTAGACATCCCAGAACACAACACTCCCAGATCTCTCAGGAATCGCGGTAACAAGACACACCTTTTCGCTCACACTCTCGTACCTGTCCACAATAGGAACTGACCGAAACACGAATATAGCTTAAAATGTTTATTTCAACTATCGTGTTCTAAAACGCAGTATACGAGCCACAATCAGCAGCAAAATGCATAAAATCAACACAGTTAGCATTGCAGCAAGGCCATATATCATAAAGGGAGATGTCATCATATAAAGACAGTGGAGAAAGGACTATAAGGCCTAACCACCCTCCCCTTGGAAAGAAGAAGTATTATTATATGATGATTTCTGGGCTTTGTCAGCAGACCCCATACCTTAGAGCCTAGATGGTATATCTACATCATAGGAACCACATTGCTCTTCTCCCTGGAAAGCTCCCTCTCCAAGTGTGTGTTTCCTAAACATGCATCCCATAATATAAAGTATGAGTTTCTAGCAGCAGCTGTATTAGCGTGTTTTGTCTAGGTGCTAGGGACTGACCAGAACAGAAAAACAAGGGGCATTGTTTATCGACCTTGCTCACAGTGTTCAGACTCAACTCCAGGAACTGGCAGAGAACTAACCAAGCAGATGGTTCTCATGTGAAAGGTATAAACAGAGTCCTGCAAAAATAAATCCATGTAGTAACGTGCGCAAAAGCAGCATCATGGCTGCTTGGCTCATGCTAACTTAGCGATGTTGACAGTGTCCCTATCGGCCACGTGACACCAACTGTGAGACTACTGACATCCCCTCCTCCCAGGACCTCTGCGACAGACTCAGCACCTTCTTCCACCACAAAACCAGGACCATCTATGACAACTTCAACGATGACAACCCACACACGGATCCCACACCCACCACCCCCGACACCATGCAACCTACACTCGACAGCTGGACCACCCTCTCCATCGATGACACCCTGATGACCATGATCCACTCCGGAGCCCCCACAGACCCCTATCCCTACCACATCTACCACAAAGCCGCCAACATCATCACCCCCAAGCTTCGACGAATCATTAACCGCTCCTTCGAGACTGCCTCCTTCCCCGGTGACTGGAAACACACTGAGAACAAGCCTCTCCTGAAAAAACCCTCGGCTGACCCCAATGACCTCAAATACTTAAGACCGATCTCCTTACTCCCATACCTGGCGAAAGTCATTGAAAAAGCAGTCAACAGGCAGCTCGCCTCCTTCATAGAAGAAAACAACATCCTCGACTGCTCCCAATCCGGCTTCAGGAAAAACCACAGCACAGAAACCGTCCTCATCGCCGCAACAGACGACATCCGCTCTCTCCTCCACAGAGGAGAAACCGTTGCTCTCATCCTCCTGGACCTCTTCACGGCTTTCGACACCGTATCTCACCGCACTCTAGCCCAACTACTACACGACGCAGTAATCCGACACAAGGCCCTCGACTGGATCCGCTCATTCCTTTCCGGCAGAACACAAAGGGTCAGACTCCCACCCTTTCTCTCGGACCCCACAGCAACCACCTGCGGAGTTCCCCAAGGATCCTACATTAGCCCTACCCTGTTCAATGTCTACATGACCCCGCTCGCTCCCATCATCAGATCCTACGGGCTCAACATGGTATCCTATTGCAGATAAAACACAACTCATCCTCTCTCTATCCAACGAACCCCACATCTCCAAACACAACTTCCAAGAAGGAATGGAAGCCCTCGCCAGGTGGATGAAGAACAGCTGCCTACAACTCAACTCGGACAAAACTGAAGTACTCATCATAGGCCCTCACCAAGATGCATGGAACGACACCTGGTGGCCCCCCGCCCTCAGCAACCCTCCCTCCCCCTCCGACCACGTATGCAACCTCGGAATCATCCTGGATTCCGAACTCAAAATGAACCGTCAAATCAACGCTGTCCCCTCCGCCTGTTTCCACACCCTCTGCCTCCTACGAAAGACTTTCAACTGGATTCCTCTCAAACACAGGAAAACCGTCACCCATGCCCTCAGCAGCAGCAGACTGGACTACGGCAATACACTCTACGCCGGGATAACCAAAAACCTCACCGCAAACTCCAGAATGTCCAGAACGCCTCTGCCAGACCAGTCCTCAACCTACCTTCCCACTGCCACATCACCGAACACCTGCGGACACTACATTGGCTCCCCATCGAAAAGAGAATCACCTTCAAGATTCTCACCCACGCCCACAAAGCCCTCCAGAACACCGGACCGGCTTACCTCAACCACTGTCGCTCGTTCCACGCCCCCCAGAGATCCCTCCGCTCAGCCCAGCTCTCCCTAGCTACAGTGCCACGCATCAAGAAAACCAGAACAGGAGGACGTTCCTTCTCGTTTCTTGCAGCCAAGGCATGGAACATCCTCCCACTCCACCTCCGGCAGACACCAACACTCTCCAAGTTCACAAAGGACCTCAAAACCTGGCTCTTCGACAAACCCTAATGAACATCCTGGAGCTATGCCCCCCCAGTGCCTTGAGACCCTACGGGTGAGTAG
Organism: Calotriton arnoldi; assembly: GCA_963921515.1. Lineage (NCBI taxonomy): Eukaryota > Metazoa > Chordata > Amphibia > Caudata > Salamandridae > Calotriton > Calotriton arnoldi. The sequence goes on from CAWUFW010016873.1 coordinate 159,742, forward strand.
TTGCGCTTCACCAACCCTAGATTGATAGATTGATTGATAGCAGGAAAAAGCCCAGAGCAGGAAAATCTTGATTTCGAAAACAAGGAGTTTGCCATCGTTGATGGAGAGCCGGTTGCCGTTGAACTCAGTAAAGATTTTTTGGACTTAAACAACGTTTTAGAAGTTGAAAACCTTCAGTGGAACAAAGCTGCAGGCTGTAGTCAAAGGCAGTTCCACAAGGCCAGATGCCATTTCCGAGAGGTACCGCTGATCAGGATTTTCTGCTGTGGAGATTAATGTAGCAAGAGCTACCGTGAAGTCAGGCCGACTGATGATGCACCTTGTGTGGATCGGCTGGCAGGTAGGTAGGTTCCAGTCTTCTGTTGGAGCTTCGGAAGTTTGTGGTACAAATGTTTCTAAGTCCCAAGCTTTAAGGCTAGGTAGCAGCAGCACCTCTAACACCACATCTAAGGGTCCAGGACCTGGGGGACCACCATGTGGGGGTTAGGGCTCACTCCAGCAGAGGCCAGGTGCAGAGTTCAAGGCCTCAGGAACTTGCCATGTCCCTGTAGCTCAAACAGGAGGCCAGCCAACTAGCCCTTGAAGTCACTTTTGGTGGTCCTGGGATTAAGGAGATGTTTGAGTGTTTCAAGCAGTTCAGAAGTCCTTCAAGCAGCAGGGTAGTCCTCTGGTTGCAGCAGAGCAGTCCTCTGGGGGTCAAAGCAGTTTTTCTGAAGTCTTCCACAGGTCCAGGTGTGTACTGAATTAGAGTCCTTCGGTCCAATATTTATACCTGGTCTCAATCTTTGAAGTTGGGAGATTCTCTATAGTATCCTCACATCTGGTTCTGGAAATTTCTACTTTTCCCTTATCAAGAAGTCTGGAGTGAAAAAAAGGCTGATGTCAGGGTCCTTTGTGTGTGCTGGAGGCAAGCCCTTTGAAGTGTAAGTGGGGCAGGGAACAGCTCTGCCCCTAGCATCCTGGCAGGATGGCCCGCCCTGCCCACACTTAGTCCCCTATTGTCTCACTGTTTGTGAGGAATATACAAAGCAACAGCAGAGGCATTCACAGTCATATGCCCCAGGACACTGGCAGAGGGCCCAAATGGATAGGACAAGAAAATACAACTTTTAAAAGTAGCATTTTCGGAATTATGACTTAAAATCCCACTTTACGATTAAAGGGGATTTTAAATTAAAATTCATTTGAGTCTAAACATGACATTCTACCTGCTCCCAATCAATCGCTGGCACCTATTAAACGTAATACGGTAACCCAATGTAAGTCTATGGTAGAGGTAGGCTTTACAGTAGTGAAAGATTAAATTGTGTGTTTTTCACTATAAGGACATGTAAAACTTAAATCCACATGTCCTACTTTTTAAATTCAATGCACCCTGCTTATGGTCCTTTAGGGCCAGAGGGATTACTTATATGTATTATGTCTGAAGGTTTAGGTCTGGCAAAATGAAACAATGGTTTTGCCACGTTGAAATGGCAGTTTAAAACTACCCTACAATGTGTAATGGCAGGCTTGAGACTATTTTACTGGGTGGCCCAATGAGTGCTGCAGGACCACTAGTTGCATTTAATTTACAGGCCCGGGGCACCTGTAGTACGATAAACTAGGGATTCATAAGCAAATTAAAGGTGGCAATCAGGTGTGAGCTAACTTATGGAGCAAGCACAAGCACTTTAGCAGTGGTTAGCAGTGGTAAAGTTCACAGAGTCCTAATGCCAACCCTAACGAATTAAGAAAACAGAAGTGAAAGCAAAAGGTTTGGGGGAATACTACACCAAGGATGTCAGGTCTAACACACTGTTAAAATGATGTACAAAATGGATGGTAGAGGCAGCCTGCCTGGTGGGCAGTGTGTATTGCATGTCTCCTTTAATGCTTTCCTGAAGCCTTTGTTGGTTGCCAGACTCTAGGGTGTAAGAGGAGAAGAGACAGCAGTTCCTTTAGAAGTGCAGATTTTGACATTAATTTTTTCTGTCCTTTTGTTTTCCCAAAGGTGTTACTACCAGTAGATTGATAGGTCTGAAGGGTTCTCTTTCCTTTTCGCCAATGTTTTCAGTTTCTATAAGATGGAGATTCCCAGTTACATCACTCACAGGCAAAGCCTGTCACTACCCTCAGTCAATGTTACAGGGCTACTCACTGGTGAGTGCTCACGGACCACCCCACAAGGTGTTGGAGAAACATTTGTGATCTAGAAATGGTGCCTCTGACAGACAACTTGACTGCCAGGTGAGGGAACATCACCAGGAAGTCCAAGACTTTCTACTAGATTGCTGAGGGCCTGCCTTATACTAGGAGCCTGCACTGCTACAGTGAGAGAGCACTTGAGGTATTTCTGCAGGAAGAAACTTCTCAGAGAAGAACTCAGCTTTAGCTGCTTTGTGGAGGAGCTGACCATAGAAACGGACAGATCAAGTACTATGAGTGAAATCTGCAATACAAATCCCAAAGGCTATTCAGCACTGGAAAGACTTGTTCCTGTGCCAGTGTTCACCAAGTAAAGGTCCTGGCTGCCACCAACTGGGCCTAGAAAGCATTTCCTCCTTGTCTGTGAAAGTTTAGTGAGGTTGCAGGTGTGGTCAAAAATTGCACAACATTCACAACGGGGAGTCTTGCTGCTGTGGGACCCTATCCGTACTCCAGAAAGACCCGACTAGCTCCCCAAGGTGTGTCACCCAGAGCTGAGTGTGCCACAGCCAGTGGTTCTTGTTCATTTTGAAGATTGTGCCTAGCACTTGCAAGTGCACCTTTGTGACCTTTCCCTCTTGACCCAAGGATCTTGCAGAATGGGCTCCAGGGAGAGGTCTACTTCCCCAAGGGACTCAGCTGCATGTGTGTTTGAAGACTCTCTGGTAGGGGGAGGCTCTCCTGTTTGGACAGTGTTTTTTTGGGGGCAATGATAGCTGCTTGAAGGACCACATCTGCTCCCTGGCCTGACCATGAATACTCTGTCATCCACAGCGGCATCTGCGTGAAGACGGGCTGGATTGCATGGAAGTTGCAGCTTTATTGATGCCACCAAGGGCAACAAAAGTGGGGTGCTTATGGTGAGATAAGCAAGATAACTGCAGCAAGTTGCAGTGATAGTGGTACTCCTGGCTTGGGGGAGGTAAATTATTAGGATGCATTGTGTCATTGGGGGAAAGGCAGTATTTGATTTGCAGAGCATCATGTTGTAGCATTCTCAAAATATGCAAAATGTGCTAATGTTGTATGAAAATTATTTTTGATAATCTATGTTTTTATGATGCATAGAGTTGTAACTGATGAACAAATGATATTGCTCTTGGAACGAGTCGCCTATGTTACTTAGAAGTGTAAATAATTATATGCATAGTTTTACCACATTGTTAGTGCAATATGCCATTATTTTTAATTTGGATGAAGTTCCTGGTGTTCCACTCAACTTGCTCCTGCTCACCTCTCCCCTCCCAATCAGTGTTCCGCTGCGATCCATATCTCCCTTTTGTTTCCATGGAGCACCAAGTGAATGACGTCAATGTATTACCAATGTACGCCATGGTTAGAAAACGTGTATTGTGGATGAAGCTTCCATCGTGTACTCAAAGGATCATTTTTATTGACGTCCTCTGGAAGTGCTGATGTAGACATGCTGATTCTATGAACTACTGTTTAAGAAATGTTTCATTTTGTGTTGTACATCTCTGGAGTGCAACACAGAGATGTACAACACAGTTGTTGAAGGACCAGGTGGAAAATTGCTCCTACCTTAAGAAATGGGTTAGTACTAAAGATTTAGAATATTACTTTGTTGTTTATGATCTGTCAATGCGACCCTAACCATGATCATACCATGCTGGATTTGAAAAAATCTATTAATAGCTTATGTGATTTGGCTATAAAACCTCTGGATTGCCTTTTCTGGTTGGGAATTTGACAATTTTTCTTGTAGGTGACTTATCATGCTTCTCTTTTGGGTTGACTTTTTAAGTTACTCCATAACTCTGTTCATTTGTACTTATACTTGCTATTGGGATGCTGTCAGTACTCATTATGAATATGACACTTGGAAGTTTTGCTTAGATTTTGCCTAACTAGGAATTACTAAGTTTTATGAATTTGCATTTATCTGTACTTCTGTATTTGGACCTTCATGGCATTTCATGCATTTGTCTCTGTACCGTATCTTAACTATTCTGTAATAAATTTGCTTTTTGCCCGATTTTTGATCTAGAATTCAGTGCTTTATGCTTCCAATATATTTTTCTGTTTAACTCTGCTAAATTGTGTTTTCCTGATGAGGAGTGTTGTCTAGAACCACTATATACCCTGGAGCCACTGGAGCCGTGTTATTTAGGTGAAAATCGGGGTGACCAAATATTGGGGTTCAGGTAATTATTGGGGTTAGGCTCCCACAACCGCAATCCAATGATTAGAATTTACATGGCTGCAGGATGTGCAGGGACTCCTAGTCCACCATTGCAATTGTGATGCTGCTAATTCTCTTAATCAGCTCTTTTAGTCAGCTCTTTTATTCAGGTGACTTGACATCATGATTTTATATCCTGGTGGTGTTGCTTTGTGCAATGTCTGGGCTGCATCATTGGATAAGTCAGGGGTCAATTATAGATAGCCAGTTTAATTGCCTCCCATGATTCGGTCACTTTTGTAATAGCTGTTTTTATTTAGATCTTGCGTTGATGAGAATGCATATTTGACCTTTTTATCCTGGTGGAGGAGTTGTTTGAATAGTGGTTATCTAGGTTGTCTAGTGTTGTTGCTGTATATCCATTAGTATTATCTATGGACTTCATAAATTCTTCTATCAGGTTGCAACCTGGATGCTTGTCAATGTTGGACATGATAGTTGTGTTTTGTACACATCTTTTTTGTTGTTTTTCAGTGCTGGAATGGGATGTTAGCTAGCTTGCTTGTGCTGGTATGCAGGTGGAAGGTCTGAAAATTGTTGCCTTGCGTGATGGATTTCTTTAAGCGATGTATAGGTGTATTGTTATGCCCAGACAGGATGCCAGCCGGCATGTTTGTGTTTGCTTGCATCATTGATTAATTTTAGGGTTATCTTGCTGTCATGTAATGTTGTGACGAGATGTTAACTGGCATGTTGTATCATAGTCTAGATGGGAAGGTGGCAAGCAGGCACTTTTGTAATGCCAGAAAAGACAGTCAGCAGGCATGATAGATTAATATCAGAGATATTGTAGAGGCGGTAAGTGGAAATCCATCAAAAATTGATAGATGTCACATCTGGCCTCCTCTCAGTTGTGAGGACTCAGTTAGAGTGTAGGGAAAGATGGGGTTCTTGATGGTGTAGCTGTTTCCCCCTTATCCACCACCTTCATCATCAGAAATTTCATTTCAGCAGATCTCATTTTTTAGAATCAATCGTTTTTATTACATGGGTATCAAAAAGCATGTACACAGCTTACTGCCTACATCACGAGGCCGGCAGAGCGGGATATGAACGAAAGTACACAGCGTTGAGGCCTACATCCCAGAGGTCGGCCCCCGCAAAAACATTCGTACCTGGCATCTGAATCGGCTCTCTTGGCAAAGTCATCCACAGTTTTATATAATAAAGCAAACAAAACTCCTGAAACAAACCCACCCTCCCTGCTCCCTCTCCGCCTCCCACCCTTCTCCGCATCAGATCTAACATAGCCACGAAGACCCCTCCGCCGGGGCCAGCCTAGTATAAAAGCAATGCTCATCTCAGCAGCCCTTGACCGGAACCAGCGGCTCCAGCGGCAGAAGCCGGAGGATCTGTAAATCTTTAGGACATGTCACCTCTCTCATATCCTTTGTGAGGATTTGTAAATAAGGGGCCCACAACCCGCAAACTCCTTGCCCTTCCCTTCTACACTGAGCGATAGGCGCTCCATTGCTAGAAGCTGCCAGAGACGATGAATCCAGTCAATCAGCTCAGGCACCGAAGATGACCCCCAATGCACTAGGATAACCTGTCGCGCCGCCAGCAGCGCCATTGCGATCTGCCTGCCCCTCAGAGATTTCAGTGGGAAGGCTTTAGGATGGGGAAAGACCCAGCAGTGTGTATTCTGGGGAGCGGGGTAGGGTAATCTGGAATGCAGCATCGATATCGTCAAGAACCGCTTTCCAATAGCGCACCAATTTCGGGCAATGCCAGAGCAAGTGAACTAGAGTCCCCGTGGAGCCACACCCCCGCCAGCAGAGGTCTGTTTTGGTCTTGTCCCAGCAATGCACACTGGCCGGAGTATAGTGCCAATATGTAACTACCTTATAGGCGGATTCAGCACCCGCTGTGTTGTGTGCAGTGTGGTGTGCTCTATATAGAATATGCTCCCACTCCTTAGGCGTTAGGGGCCTACCCAGTTCAGTCTCCCATCGCACCTGTGCCTTCGTACGATGACCTGCAGGAGGCGCCATAATCATAGCATATAATTCAGAGATGAGCCTACGGTCATCCGCTTTGCGCACGAGCCATTTTTCAAACTTAGTAAGAGTACGGGACATGCGGGCAAAGTTGGCTGGACGCGTTACCCAGTGAGCTACCTGACTGTAGGGGAATGCATAGGAAGCCAATAGGTCGTAGTCCTTCCGCAACTGGGCGAAAGGAATCAGCCCTTCCAAATCAAAAAGGAAGCCGACCCTCTTTCACCCCTCCTCCCGCCACCGTTGAAATATTGGAGACGCCTGACCCGGGGGGAAATTGGGGTTGTCCACAATGGGGGTCATAGGCGAGGGGAATGAGGTCCACCCTTTCGCCACGGCTAGTCGGTCCCAAACCTTGAGCGTAGGCGAGGTGACAGGAGAGGAATAGAGTAACCATGCTCTGTGCTTACGCGGCAACCACAGTTCCCGCCAAATATTCACTCCCGCTACGGATTGGTCCATGAAATTCCAATGTTTGCTGGACAATGGTCTATTCCATTCAACCAGATATCGGAGGCAGGCCGCTTGATAGTAGGCTCCTATGAGTGGAAGGCCCAAACCGCCCTGCGCTTTCGTGGAGGTCATTTGTGTTAGCGAGAAACGAGGCTTCTTACCCTCCCATACGAACTTATTAATAAGTGATTACAGCTTCTTAAGGGTACCCGGCGGCGGGGTCATTGGCAGCATTTGAAAGATGTATAAGATGCGGGGTAAGACCGTCATTTTCACCGCGGCTACCCTCCCATACCAGGCCAGCCGGAGACGCAACCAGGCAGCCAGCGCCTTGGTCGTATGATCCAGCAACAAAGCATAGTTTAGGGAGACCGTCTTAGCAATGGTTGGCGTCATCTTAAATCCTAAGTATGTCACGTCGGTATTAGTCCAGGGGAATGTGAAACCCTGCTGTAGAGCCGCCATTTCATCAGCAGGGATAGAAATGTTGAGGATCTCCGATTTAGCGAAATTGACCTTAAATCCCGAGGCTTCCCCAAAGGCCGCAAGCTCGCCGATCAAATCCTGTAGTGTTAGCCGAGGCTGGGTAAGCGAGAGGATCACGTCATCGGCGTATAGGCTAATTTTATGCATATCCGCGCCAAACTTAAGGCCAACCACCCCAGGGTTTGCCCGAATCCGCTCGACAAACGGCTCCATATAGAGCGCAAATAGAAGCGGGGATAAGGGGCACCCCTGGCGCGTTCCCCGCGCAATAGAGAAAAGGGCCGACCTACATCCGTTAACCCGCACAAAGGCCTTGCGGGCAGAATATAGGCACTTGATCCAGCGCAGAAAATTGTCTCCAAAGCCATAACCGCGTAGCACTGCAAACAAGTAACCCCAATCAACGCAGTCGAAGGCCTTCTCAGCATCTATGGATAGCAGGAAGGCCGGGGTCCAGCTACGGTGCACTTGATCGATAAGGTGTAGCAATCTTTTGGAGTTGTCTCCCCCTGTCTAGTAGGGATGAAACCTGATTGGTCAGGGTCCACTATGTCGGCCATGAGAGGGTTGAGACGCGACGCCAGTACTCCCGCAAATAACTTCGCATCAATGTTAAGAAGTGAAATGGGTCGGTAGGACCCGCAGTCCCGGGAGTCCTTCCCGGGTTTCAGAATGACCGAGATCGCCGCTTCCGACATCGAGGGCGTGACCGTTCCCGTATCAAGAAAGGAGTTAAACAACCTAGTTAAAAATGGAGCCAGCTCTACACAAAATATTTTATAAAAAAAAGGCCGAAAATCCATCCGGCCCCGGTGATTTAGCTATTTTCAACCTAGAAATGGCCGCTATCACCTCCTCTATGCGAATTGCTGAGTCCAGATTTTCAGACACAGTTTGAGGAAGAGGCGTTATGTCACATACGCCCAGATATGGATGTGGATCGCGCGGGAGAGAGTCTTGGTCCGCATAGAGAAGTTGAGAAAAATCGCGGAAGGCCTCCACTATCCTATCATCGGCGGACTGTTCCGCTCCAGTGCGATCCCGCACTGAATGTATTAGGGACCTCTGCGTCGTCGTTCGTAACCTGTGCGCCAGCATTTTCCCACATTTATCGCTACTAAGGTAGAATTTGTGGCGCAATCGCAGAAGGGTGTGTTCCGCCCTACCAAATCCAGGTGTTTCAGCATTCGCCTTCGATTTTCCAACTCACGCCACACCCGCGGGGCTCCGGTACGCTTGTGGACTGCCTCCAATTCTCCCACCGCCCTCTCCAATTCTGCGCGTTTCTCTCTGCGCAAAGCGTTGTAGGTTGCTGATACCGCGATGAACTCTCCCCGCGTCACCAATTTCAGAGCCTCCCAAACCGCTGCAAGAGAAGTGGACCCCACATCGTTGTTCTGAAAATAGTGCACTATAGTGTCTCGTATCCTCTTAACCACATCTTCAGAGTGCAGCAAACTCTCTCTTAATCGCCACCCCAGGGGAAATGCTCGCATGCGCTGCACAGGCAGGAGGACGGAGATGACTGCATGGTCAGAGACCGAGCGGGGAATAATCTCCGAGGAATGTAGGCTAGACATGAGGGAGGTAGAAGCGAGGAAATGATCAAGGCGTGCGTATGTTTTATGACCTGCAGAAAAATATGTGTAGTCGCGCTCGCCTGGATGTTGTGACCGCCACACGTCATGCAATCCACTGTCCTCAAACCAACCCTTCCCACCCAACGAGAGAGCCCCGGCTTTGTGCGACCTCTGCCCCGACCTGTCCAATTCCGGGTCCATTACCAGATTTAAATCGCCCCCTACCAATATCGCGGCGTCTGGGGAGGCAAGTACCTCAGGCAAGGCCGCTTGCAGGAAAGACTCCTGCTTCTCATTAGGGGCGTAAAGGGATCCTAGTGTAAGGTGTGATTCACCCCATTGTACCCTGATGGCCAGTAACCTGCCCTTAATTTCGGCCACAGTCGCAACTACTTTACATGGGCAGTGCGCACCAATCAGGACAGCTACCCCGTTTTTTTGGGACGGCCCAGAGGACCAGAATTGTTGTGGGAATCGCCTATCTCGCATGCGCACTGTTTCTTTGGACAGCAGGTGGGTCTCTTGGAGAAGGCAAATATCACTATTGGTGTTTTCAAGAAGGGAGAGCACTGCTGCGCGTTTCACAGGATTATTCAACCCCCGAACGTTCAAACTAATGACCTTCAAATCTCTACCCATTGGAGAGCTTGGAAATTGAGAAGCAGAGTGTGAGCTGCAGGCGGAGGAACGCCTGTGCCATCAGCGGAACCTCTAGTCGCCCCGTAACATGCCATCCCTATTTGTGAACTGATGCGGAGACCCCTTAAAAACCCCAAATAAACCCCATCCCCAAATAATAACAAACATCTCAGTGTCAATAAGAGACAAACTAACAACGTGAACATGACTAAAGTTCGTCACAGTGGTTAAATTCAGGGGGTCGTGGCGAGAGTACCGTCTATTCCACAAAGGCGCTCACTCGCATTCACTTTGGCGCGGGGGGAAGGCAAAATCCCAATCTGAACGATCCTCTCCGCCCCTCCGTCGCCCATCAGTGAACACATCCCGGAGCCATCAGCTAGGAATGTCACGGGGTGTCGGGCGCCCTGTAACCTGTGACAGTGAGGAGATCACTGCTTCTCTCTCCTGGACGCTTGCGGCCCGGTCAGGCTTCCGGCCCGGAGAGGGCCTGCCAACCCGCTGCCATCCCAAAGTGCGGCGGGCACGTCGAGTGTCCGGTCGATCCGCACCCTCCTCAGACAGGGCGGTGTCAATGCCCAGGGTCCCCAACGCTTCCTCCAGTGATCTGATCTGCAGAAGCTTCCCTTGGTGTTTAAATATCAAACGGAAGGGGTGGCCCCAAGAGTAAGGTATGTTCTTTTCGCGGAGATAGTTGGTTACAGGTTTAAACTCTCGTCGTTTAACCAAGGTGGAGACCGCTAGATCCTGAAATAGAGCTGGTTGATGACCGCGAAACTGCACTGGTTGCTGCTCACGTGCCTTCCGGAGAATACGCTCTTTCAGTTGGAAGTTGTGTACACACACAAGAATATCATGAGGCGGGGCTTTATGACCGCGGGGGAGGCCCACCCGATGAACCCGGTCCATTTGGATGTCCGAACCCTCTTCCTCCCCGAGGATTTGTTGGAATAAGGCGCTGACATAAGCTCGGAGATCGTCTCCTCCTCCTTCCACGCGATAGCTCTGATCCTCACATTGTTCCGTCTGGAGCAGTTCTCCAGGTCCTCTGCATGGGCCTGGAGATCAAGGTTCTGTTCAGGGAGGCGCAACATGTCCTGTTGTAGTTGGTGGAGATCTCCTCCCGACTGACATCGTGCTCCTCCAGGGTTGCCACCCTCTCACCTATGTCATCCACATCACGTCGCACCTCCTTTAGATCAGCAGTGAGTTGGGATCTGAGCTCCTGGATGTCCTCTTTTATGGCCGTGAAGAGCTCCACCATGAAAGCCTTGGTCGCTGGGGAGTCATCACCTTCCATTGGGCTCGGCCCCTTCTCACCCTGAGCTGCAGGATGGCCAGGCTGTTTCTGGAGGAGCTCCTTCAGCGACTTCTCCTTACGGGCCCTCGCCGCCGCCATGACGAGCCCTTCGGGCCGCAGCGCGTCTCGGATCCAACCTCTGCTCCGGTCACCAGTGTTGATACAGTCTCCTTTGGTGGTAGGCACTTCACTGTCAGCGTTGCAGCGTGTGCGACACCTCTACACGCTTCTCTACCTCCACCTAGACTCTGAATCGCAGGGGACTGGGTATCCGGCCAAAGCACTTTAATCCGACCAGCCCGGGTTAGCTCCCCTCCCACTGTGATCGCCACGTGTCCAAGATCGCTAGGCCTCTCGTGGAGCCGCTATCGGTAAGCTGCTCCAAATCACAGGTCGCGGAGGCACCAGTGTCTGTCTCCGTATGCTCCGTAAACCATCTGCACTGTACCACCATAGGCTATCGACTGGTTGCGGGGTATCCAGCAGTCACTCTCTCCCCTCGCTCCGGCAAGTGCCTTACCGCCTCTCGACTCCGCCTCCACTGCCACCTCCAGCCGCTGAGTCGCGGACCATCTAGGCCTCACCCCACCTCCGACAGCTCCAGGAGAGCAAGAGAGCCGAAGTCCGCTGATATGCGCCAGGTGCTGTCTGCTTGGTGTGGGAGGGGCTCTCTGCCCCCACAGGTCTTGCGGTCTATCTCCAGCGAGGGTGAGCGGCAAGCGTCCGGCCAGTCCACCCTCCACACGTGGCCCTCACCGGAGAGATCCCCCGCAGGCCACATTCGCCACAAGGGCCGAACGAGCTGGAGCCGTCCGCCGGCCTGCGGACCGATGGGGCCCCTGCGTCCCTGTCGCGCGCCTCCCGGGCCGCAGCACGCCCGGGCGGAGCGCCGGCCGTGCCTCGAGCCACTTCGGGCCGGGGGTAAGGCCTCGCTGCCCCGGTTCTCCTGCACCCCCGGACCCGGCTCACCTCGAGCTCTTCGTTAGGGGCTGCTCCCTGGAAGCGCTTCAGCAGGGAACTCTGCCGGGGCTCGTCAATAACCGGCACCGGGCTCCCTCACCGCCGCTCCGGCCCCCGCACACCGAGAGCCGCCTTCTGTGTTCGACCTGCACCGCAGCTCGGAGTTCCACTCTGGGCTGCCGAAGGCCGGCACCGGGCCCCCTCACCGCCGTCTTGGCCTCTGCCCGCCACTGGCTGCCGACAAGCACCACAGGAGACGCCTCTCCCTGTAGGCACCGCTCACTCCGTCCTCGGCCACAGCTTACGCAAAGCCGCGGTCCCACCAGGCCGCGCTCGGAGCCGCGTAGGCCCCAGACTCCTCGCAGAACCAACGGGGCAGTTCAGCAGTACAGCGGCCGCCAAACTCTCTCGCCAGGTGCCCAGCACACCCCTGTGCAGTTGCCAACAGGAATCGCGGATGGATGGCCCCGGGAGTCGGCTCGGTAACAACGCTATTAAAAGGCAGTGCCGGAAGGACACAGACCCGCGTCTTACCGTGCCGCCATCTTGGCCACGCCCCTCAAGATCAAATTTTTGATGGGCTTTCAAATCTAGGATTGCCCTTTAACATCCTTCCCAAGGGTATCCTTTCTGGCTACACATGCCATGTAAACCATAGTGACCACATCAGAAATGTCCTTAAGTGTCTCACACATTCTTTAGAAATCTACTAATTTTGCAGTTATTGCAGATCTCTGATATTCTTGCAATTTAATAAGCTTTGTTTAATGTGTTCTTGTTGGTTTTATCCTCTCAGTGCATACTCAAAGAATACATTTTCCCTGCATCCACAATCAGTTTCTCATTCACACCCCTGCATGTCGTTGTCAGCCATCACATGCCCATCTCCATCAATCCGATAGGTCTTTGTGCGCCCCTTCACTCTCCCACCAGGAATGCTGGGGGCAGGTGACCACAGTCATCCCCACACCCCAGCCAGTACCATCTATAATTTGGGGACAGAGCCCCTGTTTGTGCGCAGCAGTATGTCCCTTGTGCATCCATTAGATCCATCTGGCGATCTGTCTCCCATTGTCCTCTTGCAGCCGCCAGAGTGACGTGGAGGGCTGTTTGGGTTGTAGCATATATGGGAGAGACCAAGCGTCTAGGGGATGGGGAAGTGCAGATGTGCTCAAGTAGTGCAAATGTGGGTGCATGTTGCGGAACGGTTGGGCCCCATTCTTTGCAGGCCAGCCTGAGCTTATAGTATGGTAAAATATTCAGCACTGCATGTATATCTTGCCCTGTAATGATCTCCAGGGGGCTAAAACTGTCCTCTTGATAAAGGTCCACTAGACAATGGAAGCTCAGAGTTTGTAGTTACGCTGCCAAGGCATGCTCATACATCGGCAGCACTTTACTGTAATTTTCCCAAACAAATTCTTGCATGTCCCTGCTAAATTGGATCCCAAGGTATCTAAGGGGCTCTGTCTTCATGGGTAGGCCAGTACTCATGGTTTTGTGCAGTCTGTGAGAGGCATCATAAGGGACTTTGTACAGTTTATCATAATTCCCGGAAGGGAAGCAAAGCGAATGAATTCACACATTAAGGGTGCCGTATTAGTTGCCGGGTCTTTGACATAGAGTGTAACATCGTCAGCATACAGTGATATCAAAACCCTCCTATCCATGAATACTAGTTCCCTCTCCATGTGATGCTAGCACAACCTGTCAGCCAGCGGCTCCATTGCCAACACAACAGGATGGGGGACAGCGGGCATCAATGCCACGTCCCCCTAGCCACCTGTATCAGGGCAGACACAACTCTGTTCTGCCTCAGCCTGGCTATCGGGCAAGTGTATTCCAGACGTATACAGTGCATGTAATGTTTGCTAATGCGCAGCCGTTTCAACACATAGAAAAGATAGGCCCACTCTAATGAGTTGATTGCTTTGGTCATGTCTAACAATTACTGCTGCTGCAGTATCAGATCTAAATGATGTAGTATTGTGAACAGTGTGTGCAGGTTGTGTGACATGGACCTACCATGTATAAATCCCATCGGGTCAGTGTGGACCAGCTGCGGCATGAAGAGTAGTACTCTGGCTGCCAGTATTTTAGGCGGTATTTTGTTGTCTGTCTTAATGAGCGAGAGTGGCCTGTATGAGTCTGGTTTCGTGCTTGGTTTGCCTGGGTTGGGGAGTGTAATCATCAATGCTTCTCGGAGGGATGGGGTAACGTTCCCTGATCTTATGCCTCTGTGCAAACCCACAGTAGCCAGGGTGCCAGCATCTGTGCATATTCAGTGTACAATTTGCAGCCCATTGGGAGGTTACGGATATTCTTTACTATCTCTTCTACCATTATGGATTGACCCAAACATTGTCTGCGCCCTACATCCATCCATGCCAGTGCTATTGTGTCAAAGTAGCTTGTAAGCTCTTGAAGAGATGGGAAACCTTTAGAGCTGTACAACTCCTGAAAATTAGTGCTGAACTCTGTCAGGATTTCAGAGGTGTCGCAGATTACATCTCTGCTCCTTGTTATTATCTAGGTGATGGCAGAGCTGGGGTGACTGTTTCATATAAGATTTGCCAGAGTTTTGCGAGGTCTAGCGCCCTCCCCAAACTTACTGGCTCTGGATTCCCTACACTGTTGGTTGGGCTCGCTCTGTGCTGCCTCTTGGAACGCATCAAGTATGGATAAGTGTCATAAAATTTCCTGTACTCATTTTATAGGGGGTGTCAATAGCAAAATGCTGACCTTTGCACAACGGAGGGAATTTTTAGAGGTACCCATGACTGTGGCTGAAATATCCATGGTAAATTTCTGGCACTGTCATATTGGATGTGCTCCTTGGCATAAGGATCTTACCTATGAAAAAATTATGACCTTGGTTTAATGGAAGTAATTTCTGACTTCAGACATTTGAAAAAAACTAGACCTATTACTAGAAAAGGCCAGGCTTCCCTGGTGCACCATGATATTACTGGAATATTTCATGAATGCCCTATAAGGGTCTGCGGCGTTTTAGAAACTTTTTAGCCCAAAAGTTTCAAAACATTCTCAGGGAAGAAGTCTACTCTCCCTTACATCATCTACAAGAAATCTGTTAACTTGTTTTGCTTGCTGGAATTTTGAGGAAGTATCACACCCCACCTATTACATGCATCTTTTTCCTCCTATATTGGCAATGAGGTTAGCTCTGACCCCCATTTGTGGAAATGCTTGTCCTGCCCCATTGCTGGAAGCAGGACTGGCTTTAGGGCGGTGCGAACAGTGCAGCCGCATCTGGTGTTGACTTTGGTGAGGGCGCTGTGTTTAAAAATAATTTTTGGTTTAAAAGCACATGAACATCCTTGTGCATCAGGCAGTTTTCATGCAACAATAAAAATGTCAGGATAACTCTGGTGATTAATGTTCCCACGGGTGAGAGTTTGGAATTTTGTCTAGTGGCAGTTTTGGCTCATCATATTGTAATGGCTGCCATCAGTGCTTGAGACGGCCCTGGTTGGGAGTCTTAGCTCCCCCCCCCCCCCAGGAGTATGGGTCTAGTTGCACCCCCTGAAACTGTCACTGTTTATTAGCAGGGTGCTTGAGGGAGTTGGTATAGGCATTTGTTTGCTTGTAAAGTCCTGTCTGAAACCTGGAAACAAAAGCCACAAGCTGAATGCTAGCCATAAAACTTGTAGCAATGCCGTTTGAACCTTTCTCTGAAAAGGTTCTTCTTTTTACCAAGATGAAGGCATTTTTCCTCAAAAGTTTACGTCCTCGTCGAAATTCAGGAACTCGTTTTGTTTTTGATAGCTGCTAGGAGTTATAACATAGTAGTGTTACAACTGAACAGGCACCCCCAGCGCCTAGAGGAAGGGCGCCCTTAGTAGTGCCACGGGCCTGAGCCTCCTCCTGGGCCAAGAAGAGGGTTGAACTAAGGGGTCAGGTGATGTCATCGGGGGGCGCAGTAGGAACGTGGACGGCCATTTAAGGCTGCGCACCAGGGTTTCCAGCCTCTTTGTCCCCTTGGACCTCAGGCAAGCAGCAGGGGCACGTCGTTGAGGAGCGAGGATTCCGGTCGGCGGCTGGTGGCGTGTTGCACGGTAGGTTGGAGGGGGCCTTGGCGTAGCATTCATTTGCGTATTGTGTCGCCAGCATAATAGGGCTGTTAGTAATATTCATAAAATGGCTGTTTTTGAAGCTGCATCGCGCCGAGAAACGAAATAAAAAATGTGCGGTGGGCGCAGCGGCAACTTTACTGGATAATGAGGCCGCTGCAGTATGCGGGGCCGCACCCGTATGCGGGGGCGGTGGTAATGGCGGCTCGCGACGCGAGTATGGTTTTTAAAACTTTAAGGATTTTATGGGGAACTTTACTGGATTACGAGGCCGCGCTGGATAATGAGGGCATTCCCGTATGCGGGGGCGGCGGTAAGGGCGGCTCGCGGCACGAGTATGGTTTATTTGAAACTTTACTGGTTTTTATGGAGGACTTTACTGGATTAGGAGGCCGTGCTGGATAATGAGGCCGATCCCATATGCGGGGGCGGTGGTAAGGGCGGCTCGCGACGCGAGTATTAATAACTTAACTGGATAACGAGGCCGCTACGGTAGGCAGAGGCGGCGGTAATGGCGGCTCAGATCATCGTCGGATCATGGCGCCAAGGTGTGGTAAATGTTGGGTCACAGCGGCTTGCGGAGGTTGCGCCAGGGAGCGCGGCGATAATTACGGCCCAGGCTGCACCCGTAGATGGGGGGGGCGGCCGCATTTGGGAGGGACATATTGCAAGCGCAATAATTACAGCCCCGGTCGCTCTCATACATGGAGAGCGGACACGCTTGGGGATTCACGCCCAATGATTACGGCCCTGGCTGTTCCCATACAGGGGGGCGGCCGTATTTAGGGAATGCATAAATGGGCGTGTCCAGGCGCACAGGTAATGTTTGATTCTGCAGATCGTGGGTGCGGCCCAGATGGGGCATGGGAGCATCGCGATAACAAGCGTATTATTAACTGCCACATGCGTGAAGATTTTTGAGTCTAAGTACTAAGCAAGTCTCCATGCCGGGGCACTCAAGGCTTTTCCTTGCCCAGTGATGTTAAACAACAGACTGACTGCACAGGCACAGTAAGTGAAAGGGTGTACTCGTATAGCAATAATAATAATTTGGGCAGGAGGTATATGGCACGGAGTTCGCAGGGTACTCAGAAACCAGGTGTTTAACATGTAATTTCTTTTGTTTCTGGCTAGTAGGTTACGAGACATGGCGCCGAAGCGCGCACGCTCAAACCCCGGGAAGTCGGCGACTCAGGAGGATTTCCACGCCCTCAGCGAGCTTTGGAAGGCGGCAAAGCGGCATGGCATGGAGGCAGCGCTGCAGAAGTTGGCAGGGGGGCCAGAGCAACAGCCAGACGACGGGGCACAAAAACAGCAGAGGAAGGTCCCGGTTCGCTATAGGGAGGGCAACAGGACAAGCCCAGCGCACAGCCTGAATCAGGAATTTGGAGAAAGTATCACACCCCACCTATTACATGCATCTTTTTCCTCCTATATTGGCAATGAGGTTAGCTCTGACCCCCATTTGTTGAAATGCTTGTCCTGCCCCATTGCTGGGAGCAGGACTGGCTTTAGGGAGGTGCAACCAGTGCAGCCGCATCTGGTGTTGACTTTGGTGAGGGCGCTGTGTTTAAAAATAATTTTTGGTTTAAAAGCACATGAACATTCTTGTGCATCAGGCAGTTTTCATGCAACAATAAAAATGTCAGGATAACACTGGTGATTAATGTTCCCATGGGTGAGAGTTCGGAATTTTGTCTAGTGGCAGTTTTGGCTCATCATAGAGTAGTGCAGAGGGTCAACGTGCCTGCTGCAAAGAATGTGTACCATGCAGATCACAGAATTGAGTGAGATTGAACTATGAGTAGCACTATAAAAAATTAAATGTACGTTAGAAAGAGGCTATGGAGCGATGAGGTGCACTTTTGGAGAGTGGTAGTGAGGAATTCATGGAGAAGTAGGTTATGGGGCAGGAGAGGACCAAAAAGACTATTGTAATGGCTGCCATCAGAGCTCGAGCCGGCCCTGGTTGGGAGTCTTAGCTCCCCCCCCCCCCACCCCCCAGGAGTGTGGGTCTAGTTGCGCCCCCTGAAACTGACACTGTTTATTGGCAGGGTGCTTGAGGGAGTTGGTATAGGCATTTGTTTGCTTGTAAAGTCCTGTCTGAAACCTGGAAACAAAAGCCACAAGCTGAATGCTAGCCATAAAACTTGTGGCAAATGCGGTTTGAACCTTTCTCTGAAAAGGTTCTTCTTTTTACCAAGATTAAGGCATTTTCCCCCAAAAGTTTACGTCCTCGTCGAAATTCAGGAACTTGTTTTGTTTTTGATAGCTGCTAGGAGTTATAACATAGTAGTGTAACAACTTGGGAAGACCATTATTTTATGTTAACATATTTTGTGCCTCTCATTCAACCTTGTGGTTATATTTTTGCCATGTTATCGGCGTTTGTATAGCGATTTTCTGCCATGTACTGTCCATCCTCAATTGAAACGAACGCAAAATACAATATGTCCCACATCCTCGCAGTTCAAAGGTTGACTATATAAGCAATGGCATCCACGTTGTCCAAGGGGACGCTGTGCCCGGTGCCAACTCAATACTTAGGCAGATGTTTGAGACAACATGCAACACTTCATTAGCATATGTTCTTTTATAGATACCCGAAATGTACACAAACATGATGACTACATTTTGAGTGATATTTTAGGAAACATGATTAACCGTCAGACATATTTTCAGCTGTAGACATGTACAGCCAAGAGAACTCTGAATACTGTAGTGTGTATAAGGGTTTCATTGATAATGTAACACTGTATCACAAGAAGGCAGAGCTAAAAACTGTAATTTTAATTTGAAGAGCTTGCTATAATTCACAATAATTCATAGAATTTAAACATGGTTACTTGCGGGCAGCGTTGGGTGGCGTAACACAAAATATTAGGCCCCCTGCAAAACGTGAAAAGGGCCCCCAAGACTCATATCTCACAGAAATCCATCGGTTATATGCTGAATGGGGGCGCCTGGAGGGTGGGTATTCCCTGCGGTGAAGGTCTGGTTTACCCCCCTGGCAGTATTATGTTGCAAGGGTCTGGGTGCCTGTAGCTCCAGCCCAGCGGTAGTTGTACATGTGCATCAGTATATTATGTTTGTTTGACTTCACTTGCGATAAGGTGCGCAGTTACAAAATATCATGTTAGACATTGACAGGTGCATGGCCTACACATGGTCATCGTTCGGCTGCCTGTGAAGCCATTGACTCCTGTAGGTTTTCACTGGTGCACGTGAGGCAGGGGCGTAACAGACACCCCCGCAGCCCCCGCGGTGTGGGGGGGCCCCCAGTCTTGAGTACATGAAGGGGGCCCCCTCAGCTCATCTGTAGAGAGCTGTGAAAGGTTTGCTCTAAAGCAGCTGCAGTGTGCAGCCTGCTCTGAGCTCCCCGGGTTGACCCAGGACTGAAGAGAAACAAAGTAACAACTTACATTGTTTCTCTTCAGTCAGAGCCAGGCCCGGAAAAAGGATGGGGGTGGGGGCCCTCTGAGAGAGCATTCCCCACAGGGCACTGCTCAGGACCGTGACAAGGGTGGGGGCCCTCATAGAGAGCATTCCCCACAGGGCACTGCTCAGGACCGTGACAAGGGTGGGGACCCTCAGAGAGAGCATTCCCCACAGGGCACTGCTCAGGACCGTGACAAGGGTGGGGGCCCTCAGAGAGAGCATTCCCCACAGGGCACTCCTCAGGACCGTGACAAGGGTGAGGGCCCTCAGAGAGAGCATTCCCCACAGGGCACTCCTCAGGACCGTGACAAGGGTGGGGGCCCTCAGAGAGAGCATTCCCCACAGGGCACTGCTCAGGACCGTGACAAGGGTGGGGGCCCTCAGAGAGAGCATTGGTTTGCAGCTCCAGGAACAGGACTCTGCTGGGACGCGTTGGAAGGTAAACACGCATTTGTGAGAGTTAGAGCTATTGACATTGTAAAGGACAATGTATTTTACCTATACGTTTTCTGTTAGGAGTGGAGTGAATGTGGGTGGTGTCAAGTGGACTTATGTGGTTTGGATTGGAATTGTTAGTTGTGGAATTGTGTTGTGTGGATTGAATCTGTGCAGTGAAATAATGTGGCATGGTGTGCAGTGTAATAATGTGGTCCATGATGTGGAATTTTGTGGTGTAGATTGGATGTATGTGGTGTATTGTGTAATTGTGATGCTGGTTTGAATTATGTAGTTTGTTCTTGAATTATGTGGTGTGGAATGGAAATGTGTAGAGTTGAATCGTGTGACGTGGAAGTCTGCGGTGTTGAGTGAAAATTATGTTGAGTGGTATTATGAGGCATTAGTGTAGTTATGTGGAGTGTTGCTACGTGGCATAGACTGGATTTATGTGGAATGTATTTATGCAGTATAGCTTAATTATGTGGTGCTGAGTGGTATTATGTGGAGTGTAACTATGTTGTGTGATGAATTGTGTGGGGATGAATTGTGGAATTGTGTGACATGTGGAATTATGTGGCATGGTGTGGTGTATAATTGTGCGGAGGTGAATTATGCAGCATGTTGCAGAGTTGTATTTTGTGGAGGGTAATTATGTGTTTTGGACTTGAGTGTAAATATGTTGTGTGAAGTGTAATTATATAGGTTGAAGTGGAATTATGTGTAGTTGAATTGTGTTCTGTGGAGTGTAATTATGTGGTTTGGAGTGGTATTAAGTTGTGTGGAATGTTATTAGGTGATGTGGAATTATGTGGTATGGAGTAAAGTGGAAATATGTCTTTTTTTTATTTTTTAGGATTGTAATTATGTGGTATGGAATGTCGTAGAGTTAAATTATTTATAGTTGAATTGTGTGGCATGGAATTATGAGATGTTCAAATGTGCTGTGTATGGTAGAATTAGGTGGCGTGGATTTGGACAAGATGTGCACGCTAAGGCTTTTATGCCATGGGGTATAAAGTTGACGATGGTCTATTTTTCTTTGTAAAAATAATATGGGCTGTTTCTTTACCTTCTGGTACATTTCTGAACAATTTGTTAAGCTAAATTGTATTGTTGCATTGTGTGCGCATGCAGGGAAGAACGAGTGTCTGGCAGACATGCAAAAAATCACCCTACGTCTCAGTATTAACTTCCACAATTCTAAGCAGTAATTCCAATCCTAGAATGAGTTACCTGTTTGCTTCACAACAACAGCTTTATTTATAAAGTTTTATATAGCGCGAACTTGACCCTAGAGGGTATCAGAGCGCTTTACATTTAGGATCGTTGCGTTAAAAGTTACATCAGTTACAAGAGCATAGTAAGGTACAGTACGCAAAAACAATGTTGCAAGAATTCGTAGGAGGGAGGGGAGGAAGGAGTCATAGCAGGGAGACGAGGAAGAACTGTGCCCAATGTCCGGCTGGGTAGGTGACGGTCGAGGGGGAAACCAGGGCCAATCTCCTAAATAGCTGTCTAGCAGCTCCACCGGGCATCTGCCATGTTGCTCAGGTCTCAGCGTTCAGGAAAAACAGTTTTGAGTTGATTTGATTTGAAAAGTTTTATATAGCGCTGGCTAGACCCGGAGGTATCATAGCGCTTTACCAGAGGATCGTTGCATTACAAGGTACATCTAAAAAGTTTTATATAGCACTGGCTAGACCCGGAGGTATCAGAGCGCTTTACCAGAGGATCGTTGCGTTACAAGTTACATCAGTTACAATAGCGTAGTAAGGTACAGTAAACAAAAACGAAGTTGCGAGAATTCGTAGGAAAGGAGGGGAGGAAGGAGCCATAGCAGGGAGACGAGGAAGAACTGTGCCCAATGTCCGGCTGGGTAGGTGACGGTCGAGGGGAAACCAGGGCCAATCTCCTCAATAGCTGTCTAGCAGCTTCACCGGGCATCAGCCATGTTGCTCAGGTCTCAGCGTTCAGGAAAAACAGTTTTGAATAGATACATAGGCTACAGTAGCATAGTCAAGTAGTGGAAGAGCATGTCCCCACTAGAGGATAGAGGTAAAAGAAGGGTGGGAGTATAAAACAATCCAGAGAAGGTGCTGGGGCTGCCATTTAGGCTGCTGAGGAAACGAAGGCAGAGGCGGCCGCCATTTTAAGGTAAGGCACGTCAAGTCCAGGCCTCTGTAGGTCCCTGTGTAGGCGTTGATGCGGTAGTTGGTCTCGGCCATGCTGAAGCCCTGCTCGTGGGAGGCAGCAGATAGCTCAGACCCCCTGGACGCCATTTAGAAGCCGAGACATGTGAGGTAAAAGCGGCGGTACTTCCTCTTTCTCTGGAAGACGAGGTCAAATTACGGAGGGACTGCAGGAGGGTGAACAACGAATCCCCAAGTCCTCCACTGAGTAGTCCTTTGCCAGGAATAGAGAAACTAAGCTGAGTATAGCATGTATGCTATGGGTGGTATTAGACCCCAGAGGTCGAGCACCTAAACCAGTTAGTAAAACAAGTAAGTACTTTGCCAGCCTGTATAAGTAGCAAAGGTTTTAAAGGGATGTGTTTTCCTGCAAGGTATTGCTTTTCCCAGTTCACGGAAGGGATAAAAAAAACATCTCCAGATAATAATAATAGGGTTGACAGGATGGTGCGATAGCAGAATATTGATACGTGTGTGTGAGAAGTTGGCCTGGTATTTGCTGTCCACTAATTAAAGTGGGCACCTTGTACCAGTCCAAACAACCCTAATGGTGATTTAAGAGGTCAAAGATTACCTTAGAAAGCTATCCAAGTGGTAGCTGTGGAGAGCAGCCTTCAGGCTTAGTGTTGAAGGAATGTTAAGCAGCTTGTTATACCAGAATGCAACCTTATTGTATTGGTTAAATGAAAGAAGAACCACACAGTAGTTATAAAAATATGTATTTATTAATATAACACACTAAATACCTCACAGTATCTGCTACACGCAGATAAACGCAAAGCACACAATACTGTAGCACAGAAACAATCGTAAGTAGCACTAATACACAGTGGGCTCCAGGGGGTGACCAAACCATATACTAAAATAGTGGTATAAGAACCACGACTCGAGTCAAGTCAGTGTCTAGAGGATGTAGAATCGCTGGGACCCCAAGGAACCACCCAAGGTGAGTAAGTAGGGACCCCATGGAGGAAGGGTGCAGTGTGAGAACACGACCGCGTGCTAGGTACAATTCAATGGGAGAGTCGCAGTTGCAGTTTTAAAGTTTAAGGACCTTCCCAGTGGATTACAAGGACCCTCTTTGGATCAGAGGAGGTTGAAGACCCACCCCACCTGTGGATACTGTAGTACCAGAGTTACCTATCCCAGGGAAGCCGGGTGCATAGGGCTGAAGTGGTGTCTGAAAAAGTTGTCGATCTCAATGGAGGACTTCAAGGAAATGCCGCTGTGGGAAGGAAGAAAAGTGTCCGATGGAATCCAAGGGTGGATTCTTGATGAAGAGTACCTGAAAGCAGAGGGGGCAGAGTCTGGGTCACTCAGGAGTGACCAGGGGCTTGTAGACAAATGCCCACCAATGTCGGGTGCTTCAGGTGTGATGATGGAGACCTTGACTCTACAGCTGCAGGGACCAGGAGACGTCGAGGATGACCAGGAGCCGGATACGAGCTGTACCACGAAGAATGTTGAGTGCTGAGGGGTGGTGTCCGGCGGAAGCACCAACAAGCCTTGGCAGCGGCAACCCACGAAGAAGGTCAAGGAAGGTTACGGTCTGGCCCAGCAAAGACCAGAGGACTCACCACAGCAAGGGGAGTCAGGACAGACCTGGAGAAACCAAGGGAGCCCAAGAAAAGCAGTGTTGTCCCTCAAACGGACCCACAGGCCAAAGGCACAGGAGTCGCGAGGGGACCTCTAGCAGTTTCACAAAGACACAGCTAGCAGGGCACCGAGTGCGAGGAGGCCAAAGTCCTTTGTTCGAAATATGCGCAGAGGTTGGGGCTATTGATAGTTCCATGCACGTAGTTGGGGAGCGCCAACAAGCATATGCACTTGCAAAAGTACGCAGTGCACAAGGGTGCGTGTTATGCGGAACCCACGAGGTATACTGGCCTCAAACTTGTAGGAACCCACCTCCTATGTTGCTAGTTGGAGTCTGTTGGAGTCTGCAGGAGCTCAGGATCAGCAGACCGGTCAGTTGCGTTACGGTGCCTGCAGAGGAGTGATTCCTTCACTCCAAGGGAGATACTTCGGTTGTCCTTGATGCTTCACAGGTCCTGCCTGTGCACGGGCACAGACGAAGCTTTGGACGGAGAGGGAGACGAAGTCGGGCCCAGTCGAAGTCCAGCGAAGTCCAGAGTGCCCAGACGGTTTGAAGGTCAGTGGTTTCTTGTTCAGAATCTTGTCCACATCGAATCTAGGGTCCCGCATCTAGGTAAGCCCTTAAGTACCCACGGGAGAGGGTTGCACAGATGCAGGGGACCCTCCCAGGGAAGGGTCAGGAAAGTGGGGAGGTTACTCCCCTGTCCTTTGTCCAGTTTCGTGCCAGAGCAGGAGCCAACGGCTCCCAGGACTGGTTTAAACTGGATTATGCACAGGGACACCAAGTGTGCCCCTCATGCAGACTTTCAGGCACTTTGGAAATGCATCCACCCAGTCCCAATACACTAAATCCTGCCTGGGAGGTGGTCACACCTCCCTGTGACATGATGCCTATTGTCCTGCCTTCCCCTGCTCGAGCGTGGCTCAGCAGCAGGAGGGCAGAAATGTGTCTCTGGTCGGCAGCATCCATTTTGTGCTGTCCGGGTCGAGAAGGCTGGTACCGGGAAGACCGGGGACCCACAAAGCTTGCTTCTGAGGGGTAGAATCATACCTCCCACATCGGTTACCGGTGTGACGGTATGATTCCAATGTGTTTGATACCAAACACGACATGTTTTGTTGCAGCCGTTTTCGAGATAGCATTTTACGCGAGCATATAATGCAGCTCTACCCATATGTCTGGCTGTGTCACCGACAACCCGGGAGAATGGTCTCCGAAGGCTGCAAGGGTACTCTGCTCATGCAGGCGCACCCTCTCACATAAAACCCATCAACCTGCCTTCAGGTTTGTCAAGGCCTGCTAGAGGGATGACTGGTAGGTTTTAAGTGTAGTGACCTATAGATATGGTAAACCTATATCTTTCGTACGTGGTGCATGCACCATCTTACACAGGCTGCAATGGCAGGCCTGTAGTTCCATTTTGCATGACCTCTCATGGGTGGCATAATACATGCTTCAGCACATGGGAGGCCTCTGGGGTACCTATGCCCTGGGTACATATGTACCATATACTAGGGACTGACAAGGGTACCCCAGTATCCAATCTGGAGTGTACCTAAGTACATAACACAACCAATTTAGGGAGAAAGCAGATGGGCTGGGTTCCTGATTAGCAGGATCCCAGCCAGACTAGTCAAAAACCAGCAAAAGTCCTGCCAAAAAGTAGGGGTAACTAAACAGTCAGATCCTACCTTCCTACAGTGTGGATTTGGTGAGGACTGCGGGCAGCAAGGGCTTGATATGCTATTTGCATAAGAAAATACTATTTTTTTTCCCCGTTATCCTCCATTAGTTATTAGTAAGGAAGGGGGAAGAGAAGCGTTCACAGACAGCATTCGGTTAGTCTTAGGGAGACAAAGAATGCTGTGGTCTGTGGTAGATGCCGCCCAGAAGGCATAAGTATATGTATCAGGAGCTGCCAATGAAAGGAAGTGGAAATGCACCTTAGATGTTGCCGGTATTGATGACCACTGCGCGGTTGCAGACTTCGCTGGGCTGACAGTGGGTGGGGAAATGCTACATTGTCACTGTAGGTTTAATTACATGAATCGCACATTCTCTCTGGTGTTTGTCCTTGGGGTACTTGCTGACTGGTGCTACATATGGGATGAGGTTTGCCTTTGACGGGAGGTATGGTTTAGTGGGGTACATAGTGTAAATTAATGTTGGGGTGAGGAAACAAAAATCGGACCCTTTGTACATTTAATATTAATGTGTGCATCATGCAGAGGATGAAAAGTAGCAGGAACGGCTTTGGTGCCATGGAGGCTAGCAGGAAGAAATGTTTTGGGGTGGTCAGTTGAAGAGATTGTTTAACATGTTTAAAGTACCACAGTGGCATTGGGGAGGGCAGCAGCTGAAAGGCTCTGTCTGTACTGGTAGGCAGTGGTTAGATGGGGACCGGCCATCAGTCTTTCTGTCGGTGGTGGACAGGGGAGCAGTCGGCGGCGGTCACGGGATCGCAGTGACATCCGAGGGGTGGTTTTAATGGTGGGGAGAAAAGCATAACTGAGGGTTTCGTAGGGGTGAGAGTAGAGTGTAATGGATGCGTTAGTAGCAGGCACGACAGCAGTGGTCTGTGTTTGGAGGTGGTTAACGGAGCAGGCTTCGCTTTCAGGTGGGTCATCAAGTAGGAGGATGTGTTTGGTGGGCCGGCTGGAGGCAGTGTTATGTAACTTTGCTGGAGGGCGCAGCAGCAGTATTTACTGATGTATGTAAATAGCCCGATAAGAGGGCGGGTGTGACCAATGGAGGAACCAGAATCCTTTTTTTATGGCTGGGGTGAGCCCCTGCAGTATGGCGGGTCGCTGGCTTGAGAGCTCTTGACTGGCGCAGAGAATGGGGGGCTCCCTCCATGTACTTTGCTGGGGAGCCCCCTCAAGTTTCGTTACGCCACTGACGTGAGGCCCCTGGCAATTGTCCTGCTTTGAGGTTGCTCAGTACTCTGACTTGGATATCAATTAATGCTCATTTCCCAAACACATGAAATGGTGGCTATTCTTCTCTGAAGAACAATCTGAAGCCTTCCATTTATTCATAAACATCTGTGACGGACCCAAAAGCACTTTTAACCTATTCAGCGCTTTATACAGATGTCAGTCCAGTCACTTATTGGACTATTCGTGACTATCTCTTTCAAGAGTGCCCAAAATAGCTTCATGAGGCTCAGCTCCATGCCCGGTTTTCAGGGCAAACACTGATCATAAAATACATCTAGATTAGTTACAAAAAGAGTTTACTGTGTGTGGCTATTCTGGAAACGAGTCATGCACCCGGCCCTCCTGAGCCCCACATTAAATGCCCCTGTTCAGAGCTCTCAAGTTACCCAAGGCCATGTGTGGCTAGCTCTTCCAGATCAGGAATTTTCTTTGAATGCTGGGAGATGTAGTATTGGTTTTATAATGGCACTATATTTCGCTGCTTGCAGTGGAAAAACGTGGACTGGACGAGCTACTCAAGCATGAAACTGGGTGACCTGAGAGCTGTAGCGGTTGTTTACAGACTGTGGGATTACTACCTTGTGTGATGTCATTGACATGGAATGCCTCAAGGTATTGTAGCACTGTGAAAAAATGTGTATAGACTACTCTAAGATTAATTATTTTAACGTGCGACAAATTTACATTTTCAATTTCTCTATCATTTTCCTTCCTTAGACAGGGCAATGATATTTCAGCTTCCAATTATCAGAGAACATAAATAGAATGCTATACATTACAATGGTATCATTTAAAAAAATATATTTATAATTCCATTTTTTAGCATCAGAAGGGGAAGAGGACAACTAGAGGTTTTCAGTTTACATTACCAAGATATCTGCTAGATAGCACAACTTAAAACACCATACGAAATGTTACAAGGTAAATGAATTAACACAACTTCATGAGTCTCAATCCATTTTTGAATTCATAGAATTTATTTTTTTAAAAGACTACAGCTCTGAGGTTCACATTCAAAAGCTTTCCTTATAAAGAAGCTTGTTGTAACTCAGCGGACGTAATGGAGTCACTAACTATTTACCTAAATCACGTTTTGCTTATTGTAATTACTAGTTAACACAAAAATCATTACATAAAACAACATTGAATTACAATTAATCATATTAGATCACATATTATAATCATAAAACAATATAATTATCTTAATACCGCATGTACTTTACTATTCTGCCGCAATGAATAAAGACATTAATGAGGTTAAGCAATCTATAAGGTTTATGGGGCAGTCAAGATTGGCAGTACTAAAAATACACGTTTTTCTGTTCATTACAATGTATTTGAGTCTATGATCTGTTTTTTAATACCTAGTGACCTCTGTCATCCTCACTGCTTCTGTTTCTACTGCATGGGTGCCATCCATCAATGCCACATACATTTATTATTTACTCCCACGTGCCAGATCAAATGCTTTAAAATACACATAAAATGGACTTTAGCTCCACCCACTAGAACATTTCTCTCTCACCTTATACTATTTGTGTTCGGTGTAGCATTTCACCTCCTATTGAGCACTTCAATTACAAAGTATGATGGTCTATTTTTTATCTCCTGGACACATTCTATACAGAAAGCAATTGAGTTTATTCATTTCTTTCTTTCAGTGCAGCAGTCTTTTTAGGTCTTACCTAGACAGCATAAGCCCTGTCTCTTTGAGACCTTTTGTTTTCTAACAGTGGTTTCGAGACCACCCATTGCTTATCCTTCATTTGCTTAATTGTCACTCTTATGTGCTTGCCTCTAGTCCACAAGCAATTTTTAAAAAGTGCTATCTTGCTGCCAGCGCTGGCAGGGTCATAGCACTTTTTAAAATAATGTTTCCATTTAATTTCTGCAATGCTACACAGCAGCCACGCTGTTGTACAATATGTTGAAAAAACATTGACAAAGCCAATAGCTCTCTTGTAGGCGAGACCTATTGGATTTGCCAATCCTTGTTACTATCTGATTGGACTTTGGGTGTTCCTTGTAGATTCTTGTATTGCTGAATTCTTCAATTTCTGGAGTGCAGGCTAGTGAAGTTTGGGTGAAGCAAGATAGAACGAAGACTAATATGTAGTTAGACTGATATTATTTACCAACTTTTCATCACTGGACAAAGGGCGATCACCATGAATTCAATACTTTTGAGATGGCTGCCACGTTGTGCTACATCATGCAGTGCCACACAGTATGCCGGCTATCTTGAAAGTATGAAAACATTTTATAAAGTTTCATGCTGGCTGACACTTTGTACCATGTCATGGCACACAGCATGATCCCCATCTTAAAAACATTAAAAATCATAGACTTTTAAGATTGATGGTCATTGCCATTGGCTTTGCCAATAATGGGGCATTTTAGAATGCACCTGGTATTGGCAAAACAAATAGTGGCAGCCAGCATAAAGAGGGAGTTGGTCTGGGGGAAGAAGGATAGGGGATATAGAGATGGAGAAGGAAATATAGCATGTAATTTTTTGGCCTAAGGGGCAGTCAGCGCATGTGTAGGACACCTATGACAAACTGCTGGCGCTGGCACAATGGAGGTAATTGTTGACATATTGGGAGCCCTCATAGCAGATTTAAAGAAAAATGGGGTCAACTCATGGGGAGTGTCAAGTTTCATTTGCTTGGCACCCCATGAGAGGACTTGATTATTTAATAAGCACCCTTTCAGAGCTTATGACTTTACGTGAACGTTGTGCTTTAAAGTGTACTAGTTGACCTAATTTTGTTTCAGAATTTCCTCGGGGGGAGCACCCTCAAATCCTTCCTAGAAGAGGTCAAGCTCACTTGCTTGGCTCATACTCTACAATTCAAGGTAAATATTACACCCCACTATTTTCAAAGGTCACTAGCTGTCAGTGCAAGTACAGAAGTTAAACAGTGTATTGATGAGCACTGTTTACTTTCTGCAGCTTCCACTGGAACCAGGACACTACACTTTAAGTTTTTAACGAAAAATAAATCCTGCAGTGCACACTCTTCTGATTATGTAAAAAACAGAACTAAAAACAAACAGCATTTTAAAATAATTGAATGCCATGTTTCATTATTATACATGAAAATTTATGTTTTTGAATGCAACAAAACCTTCACCTCTGTGCTTTGCAAGAGTGACAGTGCCTTGCAAATGATTATAAACCAAACTGTATTAAAAATAAGGAATAATTGGAGTTAATAAAAAAGGTCCTCATTATGATGGCGGTCGGACTTTCGTCCGACCGTCATCCTAGTGGAAATGAGACTGCCAGATTTGCTGTTGACGGTCCCGCCAGGGGAATTAAAATGCGACCACCATCAAGGCGGTCTCAAACTGTATTTTTTGTATTGCGGCGTGTGCTGCAGGCTGCAGCACACACCGCAGTCCAAAAAATGCACATTTTGCATATCCCTGCACTATGTGGCAGGCACCATGCAGTGCCTGCCACATGGTGCAGGGATATGTAGGGGGGCACCATAGGTGCCCCTCAGGTCACATGTCTGAGGGCCAGGGTTGAAGGGGGCCCACTACGGGCCCCCAATGTCCCTTTCCGCCTGCCTTTTCATGGCGGGTAAACCGCCAAGAAACGGCCGGCAGGAAGGGACATCGTAATCCCTATGGTGGTGCCTGACAGGCACCACCACCATTGTAGGGATTGCGGTTCCCTCCAACAGATCTCTCAGACCGCCAACCATCCGCCCGCCATCAAAATGCGGAGGGTGGTGAGGCAGGGCCCGATGGGGGTGGGACCGCCACCGATGGGCTGACAGTGGCTGGCCCACCGCCATCGTAACGAGGCCCATAATTCAGATTCATTATATGGTCTATAGCAGTGTTTCTTAGACTTGTGACTTCTGTGGACCCCTACTGAATCAATCAATCAATGAAACTTATTTAGGCTTAACAGCCATAAAAGTGCATAAGAAATAAAAAAACATTGCCATTAGAACCTACACACGATTAAAATGTTCAAATCAAACATGCCCAAGGCATTTTTGTTACAATAAAAAGCGAAATAAAAAGCAAAAAAAACACATCCTTCCTAGGTTGTTTGTCCTTTGTTAAAATAAATTATATACAGAATAAAAATAACTTAAAGGACAATAAAATATATAGGCACCATAATCAGGATGTGCACAGATGAGTGTAGTGGTTTTAAGTTATAGTGAGAGCCTTCTTAAGTCAGCACTTATTTAATACTCAAATGGTGCACAAAATGTTGTCTTACTCTTCACATTACTACCAGATAGTGAGTAAGTGCAAAATGTTGGTAGTGTCAGAACTTAGGGGCTTATTACGATGGCGGAAGGCCCGCCACCGCCAGCCCTGCGGTGGCGGGCCTTCCGCCATCGGACTGCGATATTCCCCCCACCAAATTAGGATGGCGGGGGAATCCGACGCGACCGTGGTGGGCGCAAAGACCGCCCGCCACGGATCCGCCACAGGCAATTGGTCCGATTGCATGGCGGAGCGGTCAGCATCCGCAAAATGGTGGCGGTGCCTAGCAGGACCCGGCCGCCAAATTACAATGCTGCATCCCCGTCAGCCGGTATATGGTTGTGGAACTGCCATTCACAGGCTGGCGGGGATTGTAACGGGCCCCCCTGGGGTGGGGAGGTTGGGGGGCTGCACGGGGGGGGTACCCATGGTACCCCCCTACATGTCCCTGCACTAAGTGGCAGGCACCGCGTGGTGCCTGCCACGTAGTGCAGGGAAATGTAAACAGTGCATCTTCAACATTGCGGCGGGTGCTGCAACTAGCAGCACCCGCCACAATGTTGAAGGTGGTAGATGTGACCGCCACGGTGGCGGTGGCATCGTAATACCACCGGTGGGACCGCCGTCTTGTAGGCGGGCGGTCCCACTCCCCGACACGATGGCGGACAGACGGAAGTCCGTCCGCCATCGTAATGACCCCCTTAGTATCCTTAGTGCCACCTTGTGCTCTATGATGCCCATATTCTGACATAACGGAAGTATCCAACAAAGCTTACTACTGCTGTAAGCTGGGCAGAAGAACATGGCTTGCTCTGTAGTTTCATCAGAGGCATCACAAGCCGGACATCGCCTGTCCTCAGCCCTTGGGATTTTTATCTACTTTGCAGTAAACGAATGTAGGGGTAAGGTCTCATATCGGAATAACAGGTACAAGCACCTAGCTAATGGTGCCTCAATCTCATCCAGGAAATCCTCTCTAGCAAAGTAATCCTGATTGAGAGAAAAGCATCAGCCAGGGACCCTGATTTAACCTGCAAATGCAATATGGAATCTTTGTATGGCCAATAGGCTGCTTTTAAGTTAGATTTGAGGATCACCCCGGCCTCACCGGGAGTACACCACAAGTTTACCTTCCCAATCTCTGTCAGAGTGGGTTTAACATATCGAAGCCAGGGTATGTTGCAGGAGCCCGCATACCTAAGTATTTCTTTTAGACGTGATCGGTAAGAGTAGAGCTCTGGGGGGCCAAAGTCTCTTCCAGTAGAGAATAGGATGTAGACTGATTTTAACTGTGAAGGTTCTAGGCCCTAGGTCCAGCCTAAGCGGGAGTAAAGGAGTATTTATAGGAACACCCACTAACTGGAGCATGAGCCGATTTTCTGCTCTAACTAAAGTGGGCACACCCATATGACCCCACAGCTGTGCGCCGTAGGAAGCAGTCCTTAGGGCATGATGTTCACATATCTGCAGGGCCGGAGGGAGCACAGGACAAAACTGTGAATTATACAGCATCTTGATAATTTCTCCCGCAACCTGTTCCAGCTTTAACCTACGCTGCATAATATGTTCATGCCACCCAAGTTGCTCTGTTAGTGTGATACCCAAGTATGAAATAGTGCGTACTCGCTCGAGTGAAGCTCTTGCAAGCGTTGGATTAGCCCTGGTCATAGATCCTTGGGTCAAGACCGTATATTTTGTTTTGGCCACATTTATCTCAAGGCCCCTTTGATCGAAGAAACTCTTAAATGATTCAAGAACTTCTGGAGACCCATCAGGGATTTAGACAAAAGAAGGGCAAACATGAGGGCAGGAACCCTCATGTTTGCCAGCCTAGGTGCGTCGTTCTCAAACTGGCCTAAAAAATGTATAAGGCCTTTTATATACAGTCAGAACAATGTGAGAGCAAGCACTCACCCCTGCCTTACCCCTCTATCCACCTGGAATAGCTCTGATGTCTCACTGAGCTGATCACACCAGGCTTGCGCATAGTTTTTATTATGCATCCTCACAATGATATTCAGCAAGTAGCTTGGTACCCCCAACTCCTGGAAACTGGCAAAGAGTTAGCCTCTGGACCAAATCAAATGCAGAACGCAGACCCACGAACACAACGTGCAGTCGGCCGCCACCAAAGGTGACTATTTCCCAGTACAACAACAAAAGTCAGAATACTTGGTCGATTGTACTAATTGATTGCCTAAAACCTGCCTGCAAAGGTGTAAAAATGTCATTTGCTGCCATCCAATTCTGTAATCTACCCAATAAGACCCTACAAAATAACTTTTGTAAACTATCAGGCTTATGGGCCTGTAGTTTGCAGGCAAATTGTGTGCACCTTATTTAAATATGGGGACGATTTCAGCCCCAGCCCACGTTGGCTGCAACGGAGCCCCATTCATAATGGCTGTAAATATCACAGAGAAATAGGCACTCGAAATGCCCATCGCACGCAGCAATAAATCTCCAGGGCACTCTAATGCAGATGATCCCCTTAATAGCTATGCTTATTTCGTGTGCAGACATTTCCAATCCATTGGCACTCTGCTGACAGACAGGAAGTTCTGTTGAGTCCACCTCACTCCCATCTCCCATCTCCCCACTGGCTTCGTCTAAAGGACATGTATCACCCAAGCACATTAAGTCAGCACCATGGCCCCACTGTTCTGCCTTCTGCACATATAGGCTGGAAAAATGAGCAACACAATCACTAGCGGAGACATTAGTTTCAACAGAGCAGAACCCATCCCTGCTGCTAGATAAAGTCTGATTACAAAAGGAACGGGGGTCTCTGTCTGGCAGCCGCTAGTAAACTCTCCCACTTCCCCAACTCCCACTCTCTTTTGACAGCAGATGTGATCTTCTTATAAGAGCATCTGGAAGCCAAAATCGAGGACCTATCTTGCTTTTTATTGCCTCAACCAACATAGCATTGGCAACTCTACACTGTTTATCCTACCAAGCTCCCCCTTCAAGCCTGTGCCTCTGCCTTGTCCTGCAGCGTTTTCAACTCCTGATAACCCCGCTTTCCCACTCACTCCTGTTCCACTATTGTTGCCATGTTATTGTTAATTTGTGTGCCTGGTTCTAAACCTGTGTTTATTTGTGTGCCTTCTGATTGTGCCCTATTCCTGACCCCAGTTACTCCAGACCAGCCAACACTGGTTCAGAGATCAACACTCCACTGCACGCTGGTTTAGAGAGACACTGGCACTCCAGCAAGAACCACTCCGATCGCAGCACTTACAGATCCGCCTTGAACAATTTCCACCACCGCCTCAGGGAGGCCAGGAGAAACACCCTTACCAACCGCATCGACGCCACTTCCAACCACGGTAAGGAACTCTTCAGCATTGTCAGAGACTTTGCCTGCCCCGTTGCCACCGAAAACATGATCCACCCCTTCCAGGCCCTCTGCGACACCCTAGCGGACTACTTCCACCACAAGATCACAGACATCCACAGCAACTTCGGCCCCCAACCCACCGACCTCAACCACCTCCACACTCAAGCCGACACAAACCACGGCCACCGTCTCACCAACTGGAAACAGCTCTCCATCCAAGACACCCCCACCATGAACTCGACCAACTCCGAAGCACCCACGGACCCCTGCCCAAACCACATCTACAACCTGGGAATAAAAGAAATCAGCAGCAACCTCACAAAGATCCTTAATTCTTCCATCACCATGTCCACCATTCCCAACACATGGAGGCATGCTGAAGTCCAGCCTCACCTGAAGAAACCCTTCGCCAAACCCAACGAACTCAAGAATTACTGCCCCATCTCGTTACTTCCCTTCCCCGCCAAAGTCCTTGAGAAAGGCATCAACCTCCAGCTCAGAGAGAAGAACACAACCTGCTTGACGCCTCCCAAGCAGGCTTCCGACCCAACCGCAGCTCTGAGACCTCCCTGATTGCAGCAACGGATGACATCAGACGTCTCCTCGACTAAGACGAAACAGCTGCCCTCACCCTCCTCGACCTCTCGGCTGCCTTCGACACCATCTCCCACCACACCCTCATCCCAGACTCCACCGCATCGGCATCCAAACCAGAGCCCTCAACTAGATCTCCTCCTTCCTATCCTGCCGAACACAGAGGATCCATCTACCTCCCTTCTCCTCTGAACCTAAAAACATCATCTGCGGCGTCCCACAGGACTCCTCCCTCAGCCCCACCATCTTCAACACCTACATGAAACCACTAGCAGATACCGTCTGCACCCATGGACTCAACACCATCTCATACACTGACGAAATGCAGCTCATCCTATCCCTCACAGAAGATACAAATACCACCAGAGACAACTTCCGAGACACCATGCCCGACGTTTACTACTGGATTAAGTCCAACTGCCTCAAACTCAACTCGGACAAGACAGAGGTCCTCATCTTTGGGAACAAGCCCTCGACCTGGGATGACTCCTGGAGGCCCACAGCACTCTGCCCCACCCCCACCCCCTCTGACCACACACTCAACCTTGGAATCATCCTGGACAGCCAACTGACCATGAAGCAACAGGTCAACACCATCTCCACCCCCTACTTCCACAACCTACGGATGCTCCGCAAGATCTTCCGATTAATATTCAGAAAAAATATCGTAATTAAAATATCGTCCTACCAAAATGAGGTAAGCAATATTGATTTTTAAAATATCAGTCATTAACATCGTTTACAAAAATATAGTTGTTCATAATATCATTTTAAAATTATTGTTATGTATTTTAGTATATATTGTAACTGTATGCAATGTACATTTTTTGTATAATTATTGTTTATGTTTTTTAATATAGTTGTTCAATTTTTAGTTGTTATTAAATTTAATCTAATTAAATTTTGTGATTTTTAGTACCGTAGCGGGTTGTGGGTTTATAGGGGTACAGGGTGGGAAGTTATTTAATTATAATAAATTAATAATTCATTTTTGATTAGTATTATTTATTTAATTGAAAATTAATTATGTTAATTGTGCAATTAATAGTTTTTTATTTACATTTTAGGTGCGGGTTGTGGGGTTTATAGGGGTACAGAGTGGGAAGTAATTTAATTTTAATTAACTAATAATTATGGGCTCATTGATATTATTTATTTAATTGATAACTAATTTTGTTAATTGTCTAAATATTATTATTTTATTTTAGGTGTGGGTTGTGGGGTTTATAGAGGTACAGGGTGGGAAGTAAATCAATTTGAATTAGTTAATAAATAGGTGTTAATTAATATTAATTATTTAATTGATAAATAATTATGGTAATTGTGTAATTATTTTTTTTATTTTCTATTCTTTATTTTAGGTGCGGGTTGAAGGGTTTATAGGGGTACAGGGAGGGAAGTAAATCAATTGCAATTAATTGATATTTAGTTGTTCATTAATATTGATTATTTAATTGATAATTAATTATGCCA
This sequence comes from Calotriton arnoldi, assembly GCA_963921515.1. Taxonomy (NCBI): domain Eukaryota; kingdom Metazoa; phylum Chordata; class Amphibia; order Caudata; family Salamandridae; genus Calotriton; species Calotriton arnoldi. The sequence goes on from CAWUFW010016873.1 coordinate 195,891, forward strand.
ATTGTATATTTATTCTTTTTTTTAATTTTAGGTGCAGGTTATGGGGTTTACAGGTGTGCAGGGTGGGAAGTAAATTAATTATAAGTAATTAATACTTCGTTTTTAATTATTAATAATTATTTAATTGATAATTAATTCTGTTAATTGAGTAATTACATTTTTTTAACTTACATTTTAGGTGTGGGTTGCGGGTTTTGTAGGGCTATATGGTTGGAGGTAAATTAATTTTCATTAATTAATAATAATTAATTTTTTAATTGATAGTAATTATTAAATTGATAATAAATTATGCTAATTGTGTAATTTATTTTTCGTTACATTAGATTTTAGGAGCCTGTTGTGTGTATTGTGAGGGTATATTGTGGGAAGTAAATTAATTATAATTAAGAAATAATAAATTTTTAATTAACAATAATTAGGTTATTGATAAATATTTACGTTAATAGTGTAAATAATTTGTTTTTTAAAGTTACGTTTTAGGCCCACGTTGTGAGTTTTGTATTGGTATAGGGTGGGAAGTAACTAAAATAAAACTACTTAATAAATATTTTTTTGTTAATAAATAATTTTTAAATAAAATTATTTATTTAAATGAAAAATATTTTTGCATTTTAATTATAATAATATTTTTAGTTATTTATATGTATTTAACATTGAAATATGTATTTAATTTTTAATATAAAATATATTTGTATTTTTTCTTACATATTTACATTTGTATTTGTTAACTATGTTTTTGAAATTATTTTATTGTGCTGAAGAGAATTGATTTGTTTTAAATGTTGCACTGACTGGAGTGGGAATAGTAAATTTTACCCCTCTGCAATCCAACACTTTCCCTACTGTTGCACTGATTGAAGTGGGAATAGTACATTTTACCCCTCCGCAATCCAACACTTTCCCTACTGTTGCACTCATTGGATTGGGGATAGTAAATTTTACCCCTCTGCAATCCAACACTTTCCCTACTGTTGCACTGACTGGAATGGGAATAGTAAATCTTACCCCTCCGCGATCCTGTACTTTCCCTACTGTTCCACTGACTGGAATGGGAATAGTAAATTTTACCCCTCCGTAATCCAACATTTTGCCTAGTGTTGTAGTTATTGGAGTTGGAATAGTAAATTTTACTCCTCCGCAATCCAAGACTTTCCCTACTGTTGCACTGACAGGTGTGGAAATAGTAAATGTTACCCCTCCGCAATCTAAAACTTTCTCTACTGTTGCACTGACTGGAGTGGGAATAGGAAATTTTACCCTTGTGTGATGTAACATTTTTCTTACTGTTGCGTTGTGTGAAGTGGGAGTAATACATTTTATACATCCTTAGTACTACAGTTTGCCTACCTTTGTATAAATTGTAGTAGTAATAGTATATGTATTAAATGTAAAATGTTATAATTTATTTTATATTGTTGCAATTTATATTATTATGTTTTTGCTTATATAAAATTATAATATTTACAATAATGACTGTTTTCATGTGTAAAATATGTTTATTAAATTGTAAGTAATGTATGTTGTTTACTTTTTTATTTTAATTAAAATGGTTTGTTTTTTAAATATTCTATGTTATTGGTATATATATATATATATATATATATATATATATATATATATGAACCCGATTGTGAAAAAAATATATATATATTTGTTATATTATTGCATTATTTAACAAATTCTGAAATTCTAATATAAATTAAAATTATTAGTTTAATAATAGTTTTCAACTAGATATATGTAAATATATATAGATATATTAATATATATATGTTTAACTTTTTAAAAATAGGTTTATTTATTATATTTGTTGAAATATATATTAAATCCATTTTATTTTTATTACATTAATAATAGTATTTAATATTTTTAATATTTAAATGTATATATATTTAAAAAATGAGATTTAATACAACGATTTTAATGACAACCATATAATTTTTTTGATATTTTTGTACTTACCATTACAAGTATAGCATGACGGTATTTTTGCCAATGATATGGTCACGATATTTTGGTATGGCGATATTTTCATAGGCAATATTTTGTCAGTGAACCCTTCCGATCCCCATCCCCACCAGGAAAGCTGTCACACAAGCCGTCTTCTCTAGCTTTCTCGACTACGGCAATCACTCTGTGCTGGAACCACAAAACAGCTCCTCAACTGCCTACAGAGCATCCAGAACACCGCTGCAAGGCTCTCCAAGGCTCCCTGTCCGGAAAAGATGCCTCTTCACATGCCTACAAGGCCCTCCACAACTCCTGACCCTCCTTCATCAACAACCGCCTGACGCTCCACCGACCCACCAGAGACTTGGTTTACATCCTTTGTATCCGTCAGAGCAGCTGCGGAGGCTGCTCTTTCTCCTTCCTCGCCGGCAAGGCCAGGAACCACCTCCCTCTCCACCTGTGAACCTCCCCGTCGCTCGAGGACTTCAGGAAGAAGCTCAAGACATGGCTTTTCGACATAGGCTCACAGATCCCAGTGCCTGGAGACCCCCCCCCCAGGTTGACAAGCAGCGAGTTATAAGATCTGCTGATTAATTGATTGATAGTGGACGATTTCTATCAGCTGATTTCCTATTCTTAACATAGAATAGATTTCTTAAGTTTTGGAACAACTCCTTATGCAGCACAGAAATTTCCCCCAAGGGCTTGCTAATGTCCCCTGCCTGGCCCTAGGATAACAGTCCCTCCATACCAGTGGCAACCTGGTTATAGATATCACTGATAATCTCCTGCAAATGCTCCATGGTACTGCATTTGACTCTACGTCTATTGCTGAAATTAGGATGCGGCCGAACACTGTTCGGTCGCATTCCTATATTTCACTAAACCGGCCATAATGCATGCTCCCATAGTGAAATGGGAGGTGCAGTTCATCCCTGCACCCCATGGCAGGCACCTCAAGGTGCCTGCCTTAAGGTGCAGTGATCAACAGGGTGGCACCATAGGGGCCCCATCTGCCTCCAACTGGAGGCCATGAACCAAAGGGGGCCCTGCTGGGGGCCCTCTTAACAAACTTTCCGACATGGTTTCCATGTCGGACAGACCTGCATGGAAACCATGTTGGAAACTGTGATCGCAATCTCAAGGGCGGAAAGAGCCGCCCTTGAGATTACAGGCCAGATTGCGACTGGCGAACAGACTCTCTGAGCCCGTCGTAAGCCAGCCGGAATGACCTGCTGGTTTCTTTGTGACCGCCTCCATCATAATGAGGCGGTGGGAAAGGAAATCGACCGGCCCACTATGATGCAGCCCTTAGGTCGGCGCCTTTATGCGCCGTATTGTAATCACCCCCCATGTATTTTGGTGATATGGTGTGCATAATGCTCATCCCCTCCTGCTTGCCCTCCCTTGTCTTAGTCACCAATTCTAGAAATGGCTAAATCTATTATATCAAGAAGATACAACTTTTGTATTGTTCCCTGCAACCCAAAGCATCTTTATAGTTCTACAAATGTTGAACCATATTAAGGGCCTGATGGGTGGCCCGCCGTCCATTAGGTTGCGGGAGGTCATCTCCTTACTGGACTGCTGCCCTTCAAATTAATAGAGAACTGTCAGCCCTGTGGTGATCTCTGTGGCTTCACAGGAGTCACAGTCATGGTGCCTCCTGTGAATTCACTGAAAGAGTGGAGTGCAGCTGCCATCTTTTAGGTGGCTACATACCTCACTTGTTTGCTTTTCAGAAACAAACTGCCAATGCAGAAGCTTGTTTCTGGAAAACAAAAAGCTAGTGCCCCGCATACCCTGGGAGATTTCTCCCAGGGTGTGGTGCTCATTATTTTTTTTTCTGTTTGTGACAAATAGAAAAAAAGATATTAGTTTGCCTGCATTAAACAGGGAGGGCAGTCTAATGTGCTAAATCCGAGGGCCCCAACTACATCAGGCCATTGGAGTAAGTTTTCAGATGTCCGAACCTGCATTGGGCACTGACGCCAGAAAACTGGGGGTCTGCCTGACTCATAGTGAGCGGGTGAACCGAAGGTTTGGTGGAAAGGGTCTCTGTCACGTTTGTGATGCTTTCCTCTGTCCCCCAATCTCTAAATCCGGCCCTAAATCTGTTCTGACGTGTCCCAGTTTTGCGGCCAGTTTCACTTCTAGAATTTGGCTGTGTAAAATACCACTGGTTGTAAATTATTTGTATGTCAACCTCGCCTTCTTTTTATGAGCTTGAAATAACGGGTATGTGGGGTAAACTACTTTTGCAATTAGCTTCATTTACTACATCGAATAATGCTTAGTAATAATGATTAATAAAACTCAAAATGGACATCCGTCAGTGTTGAGTGCTGAGGCCACTAAAAAATATATTCAACTGCCCTTATTTCTGCAAAAAGGAAATGCTACCGCATTGTAGATGGGTTGGAAAACCCTAAAAGCAACCCTCCCACACCTTTATCTGTCTATGTTCTCTTTTTCCACATAAACGTTTGTAATTTATATCATTCTATTTAGTTCGTGGAATCCAAGAAATGATTTTATAAAATGCAGAGGTGATGTTCGGTTTTAATTAATTTACTTATCGTTTTATGTTAATCACACATTCCTTTAATAAAATGTGTAACATTGCCTAGAACTGGAAACATGTCCACGTGGACGCATGAGAAGTGGACAGACGTCGACAGGACACACCATGCTTTTCACAAGGCGTGCACAGCGGTCCGTGCCCCATCATCCTGGAGGTTGGGGGTGGGAGGGAGGTCACTGCACTCTTCCTGGTTTGGCCCAACATCGTGTGACATCCGCCTGGCCCAGTGAGAGTCCGCCTGCACCCTCGCTCTGCCTGCGCACCTGCTTCGCCCTGTATTGTGATCAAGTCGCTTCAGTTGCCAGCATGTGATTTATCCAGGGACGCAGGGCAATGCTTGTACCCTTTGATACAATTTATGAATTTGACTAACATAAAACTGATTTACTGGGCACAGTTTCTTAGGCAGCCATTGTGCCTTGTGAAACGAAGACCAACCACGTATGAGGGTGTTAGGGCGCTGTCTGCCTCGCTCTGTGATGGTGTTTGAAGAGAATAGTTCTGTTAGGGCAGAGGTCTTCAAACTTTAGGATGCCGAGACCCCCTTTCAACATTTTCAGGCGTAAGGACCCCCTCCTGACAAAAATTTCTAAACCTGTAGGCAGGGCTACTGGAATTATGAGGCAGGTGAGGACCAAATTATGTGACAGGCTTGACCAAATTGTGTGAGAAGAAAATGTAAATAATGTTATGTGATGCCGCGTATTTTGGGATAGCATTGCTTCATTATTTTGACATTTTGTACACACAGTAACACTGAGGAAAGATTTCACCCCATCAGTACCAGTTTATAACCAAAATACAGCAATTAACATCCAAAAGATGTCTAGTTAACCTTTTTGATGGGCCTTCCACTCTGCAGGAATACGTGCTGCCACAGAATCTCACCTGGCCCTGGCAGGGAGCAGCAGGGGTCCCTTAAAACTCTTGCGGTCTTGTGCAGAGTTAAGCAGTTTACCCATGCCGCTTTCCTCTCACCCCCTCCCTTCCATCCCTCTCTCCTCTCCTAATCCCGGATCCCTCTCTCACTTTGCAGGCCATTTCTTTCACCCCTTTTTACAATTTCTGAACTCTCCCCATTCAACCTCTCACTTCACCTTTAATCACCTTCTGCCATTCTGTCTTTACACTGCCCTCATCTCTAACAGTATCTCGCATTTATCTCATGGCCTCTATGGCCCCGTCACCTCCTGTGCCCCTTAGCACTTCTCATTCACCTCAAGTCTCTCCAATCAAATTTGTGTCTATTTGTATCTTACACCTATCCAGTCCCCCCATTCATCTTTCACATCTCCCCTTTGTTCCTCCACACCTTCTTGAACAAACGTCCCTCTCCCCTGTTACCTCAGCACCAGTGCTTAATTTGAGCAAGTGGTTTCCGGTGCTCCGCACTGGCACCTAATTGTGCACACTGGCACTTTGACAGTCTGCCACATGGTGGCTCTGTCTGTGTAATTTAGAGATGAGCAGAACAGCTGTTTATTAATTCAATATACATTAAAAACGATAAACTCCTGACACCCATGCCATTCTTATAGCTTTGGGGGCTTGAAATAGTCTGAATAGTCACTTTTTTTTTTTTTTACAGAGTTTTATATATCGCGAACTTGACCCGAATGGGGTTTCAGAGCGCTTTACATAGCACCAGTTGCATTACATGAGGACACATTCATTTTTTTTTGGGTTAGGCACGGGGAGATTAAGTGATTTGCCCAGAATCACAGGATGTTCAGCGTCATTGCCCAGATTCGAGGACGAACGCTGTAGCCGTTAGGCCAACTCCTCTCCCATAACACTTGTACAAGTGTTATGATTGGTAGTTGCATAGGTATTGTCATTGGCCGCGCAGGCAAGGCAATGGGTGGGTGGTTAAAGTTGCAGTGGCCTACTGGTGAGGGCCCTGCAAATGTTTTATTACAAATTAATCACTGCTCAGCACCCACCCCAGTACAGCAAATATAAATAGAAAGCACTTTTAATTGTGTTCTAGGGCTGCCTCAATGACCATTGACTGATAAATAAAGGGAACAAAGACAGAAAAGTCACATAACAAATGAATACATATTTTTTTATTTATAACTCTATTTTTTGTCAAGAGGAGGTCTTTGCAGGCTCTTTAAACAACACAGGACTGGCATTTTTCTTTTGGCAGCCCTACTTTATATTCCTTTTCATGAAATGCATTCTCACACTACCCCAGTAAATGTAAAATACAAATGTAAGGAATAGGCAGAGTGGGGGCCCAGGGGGTACTGAAACTAGAAAAAAACTAAGCCTTGGTAACCTGTTTACAAAAGGTATCTAAATATGCAAATGGTCTTTAAAGACCTGTGAAAAACCTGGGCATGCCGGAGATAAGACTCCAGACACTGCCCAGCCCAGCCCACAGCAGCTCGAGCTGCACTGCAGCAGCCCGGGCTGAGACACCCAACGGGGGAGGAGGGGGGCTGAAGCCCTTGTAGTCCATTGCACTTATCTTTCATCCCTAAGGCCACGAATAACTATTTTAATGAATCCTGTGTTCGCAGATTATCTTGTACGTTTTCGTACCATACTCTCTATTGTTAATCGTCACAAGTTGCAGCCTCACACTAACCTTATTGGGCGATCGTATTTTTGGTTTCACTAAAAGGAATTGAATATGTTACCTTCCGACAATGTAAATTGTGCACCCAAGAGTGATGTTTCACTTGCACTTTGTGTGGCAGTGAAACTCATTTTTTCAATTAATGAAAGGCATTTCCTGGAGGAAGTATCTAATTAGTAGCATAATGTGAGATGATTGATAACGTTAAAGCTCTTCGGTATTATGGATATATAATATCGATGGTAATAAGTCATTGCAGGTTATTCATTTTATCACTGAAAGTTAGGAATATACAGGACGCGCAATCAGCTTCTTTGATCCCGCACACCTGTCACCTTCTAAATCTGAAGCACGCTCCTGCTTCGGGGAGAATGAAGACGACAGAAGTCATTTGGGCAGAAGTGTGACCGGGAATGCGCGACCCCCTTCCTATCACTCCACGGCCCCCCTGGGGGTCGCGCCCCACAGTTTGAATACCCCTGTGTTAGGGTGACCAGACGTCCCGGACATTACTGGACAGTCCCGGTTTTCAGAGGACCGTCCCGGCGTCCCCACGCCTTTCTTCATTTTCAATACATGTCCCTGTTTTTGGGATAAGGGTCAAGCCAATGTTATATAAATTAGCCATGTAAAATGCGTATGTAAACACTTGTACATTCATTTACAAGGCTACGCAAAAAAACACGGGACAGGTCAGCCATAAATGCAACACCAAAGGCTTTAGTTCCACTTTTATGCCTAACCTGTCCTGGTTCTTGCTTTTCAGAATCTGGTCGCTCTAAATTCAGTGCACTTCATAGCTAATTCAAAGAATTTTTTTCTGTTATTTTACTAGCTACTTTTATAAGTTTAACAGTCGTTCATGTATGGTTTATATAGTGAGGGCTAAAGCAATGCTGTTTGTTACTCACTTCCGGTTTTATTCATAAAGCATGGCGAGTTATGCTATGGGCATGGAAGCCAGGTGTTCACCTGTTAAAGGCCGAGAGCTTTCTTGAGTTTTTTTGGCACAAACAAGCCAGGCTGGAAATAAAAAAGCTACAACAAAGATAAAACCAGAAGACAACATCAGAACTGCACCAACCCTGCTGCAATGGAGGAAGCATTTGACTAATCACCTATGTAGAGAATATGCCAGTTCTCTGCATGATAGGAGTTGCCACTTGTAAGTGTTCTGCCTCCTGTAAGAAATCCTGAAGCATATCCACCCATATTCAGCACTCAGCTCCTCTACACGTAGGTGCACACTCTACAAATACCCATATATAAATACAAGAAATCGCACCCTTCACTTGAGATTCCCGGACTCACAAGATTGAACTCAAGACTCTCCTTACAGGTCATCTATGCAACCAGCAACCCATGCGGAATCACAGACCCTAACTGGAAGAAGCCTCAGGCTCCGAGAACACTTTCCACCTTCTTCTGATCTCTGGAATCTAGACGTTGTCTCAGCAGTGACCCTGAGAAGGACACACCGGCCTTGCTCTTCCAAGGTAAAACAGAGAGAGCTTTTGCAAAACTAAATCTGCTGATGAGAACAAGTCTTAAGCTAATACTCAAGGATCTTGGAAGCCAGACATCACCAAGATGTACCTCAGAATACCTGAATGCATGAAGCCCATTCCACAGAGTGACCGACCTCGCTTTAAATATCTTCTGCTGGGCGCTTCCTTTATGATGACATATAATCGCATCATTTCACAGCAAACGACTATTCCAAACTCCTGGTCCCCTAAACCATTTACAGATGTAGGAACACCTGGACTTCCATCAGCGAGCTTAAAGATGAGATGTCGGTGCTTGTGGAACCCTTGACCTGACAGCCCATCTGGCCCATCGTGAGATCAGTAGTACATTAAAGGTGGCTTTGATACTTGAGTTTTTTTCTATTTAGGGTCTTTGTCTCAGACGCGGTCTTTGTTCAATAAGTGTACTACAGGGAGTGCCTAGAATATGGGTATAGTTTGATTCATATTAGCTTCTATAGTATCTCATTTGAAGGGTGCTCGTTCTTGAATACATGGGTATTTGTAGAGTGTTAAGGTAGCTGTATAGCAATTGGTGTAAGTGCTCCTGCTCCACCAAACTCTAAGCACCCCCATTCATCTCTGCCACTATTCTAGCTGTGGGATCGCCGTTCTTTACTTTAAAAGGCTGCATGAAGGTTTTTCAGTCCGAATGCATGTGCCACAGGCAGCAGAATGTGTTCTTTGCGGGAGTCTACTTAAAGTGCCCTCTTTTGGGGATTACTCATAACTGCAGTGCCTGATCTGGGGTTTTGTGGGAAAGAGACTGAGTACGTGCAATCAGGATAAAGAAAGCTCAAGCTTCAATGAAGTGTCGAGTGGAATGGACTGGCTGCTCTTCATTAGACCGTGAAAACGAAGGAAAAAAAACCCTCCACACCAGGCAAGGGATGGGAATGACAGAATAAAAATTGATCACAACAGTTGTACACAGCTATTTAGTCAAGGGCACAGAGTGTATCATGGAAGGTGGTTTTATAAAAGGTGTGTCCATGTTATAATAACAATTACATTTTTATTACATGTTCCTTTATACCTCACTTTTGTTGTTTGTAAGTGGCTTAAATAAAATGTGTCACTAGTTTTTGGATTCCAACACTCAAGCTAGCACAACTTTCTCATAATCTGCATACCGCAGTTGGGGATTATCTTGTACGGCATATATAAAAATTCAGATGACGAAGTGTTCTCGGGTCTGACATGAGGGCTTTTCCTTTGATGCTCAGGCACCATGAAACCTCTACCCTCCTCTATCTTTTTCTGCTTGGGTTCCAAACTCCCACAATTCTCTGGGAAAAGGGGAATGGAATTTGGAGGCTATCAACAGACAGCAGTTGTTTGCAGTGGTGAGGAACTGAGCTAGATCACCACCTTTGTGTTCGGTCCCTGCTAAAACCTGTGTCCAGAGAAGTGATGATGAAGGATCAAGAGAACAGGAAGCGGCTTGCGGAAGAGCGAGGCTGTCGCCAAACTCACAACCTTTCAATGCAACATTTATGGTTCATCACACACATGCCTCCATGATGCATCGCCACCCTCCGTACCACCTTCCATCTACGGGTTCACCTACTTCTACATTCATTCCACTTTTCTCCATCCTAAGTATTGACAGAGCTTGATGTTGGTAAACTTGGTGTATCTGTTTCATTTTCCAGCACATGCAGAGGGTGTCTGATGAGCCAGTGAAGGTGATGATGGAGGAGCAAACAGAAAATGACAATGGCCTGTGATGAACTTTAAGAAAGCATTATTTCATGTTCTGGAAATTCAAAGTCAAAGGCTGCAAATTTGCACTACAACTGCCTACAACAGCCCAGATTTGAAAGTGGAGTGGGTATGGGGTATGGACGAAGTTTGGGGGCATGACTGTGATTCAGATGAAGTATGGTCACATTAAGATCTGTTGAAGAGTTGGCGCCCCAAACTGAGGGCGGAAGGTGATGCACTTTACTCTCTTTCAGAAGCTTCTACTTACATATTCTCAACCTCATGATCCTCATTGCCCATTCCTTCTCCAGTGACCAATGGTTCTCAAGAGCACCACTATCTATCAAACAAGAAAGTGAGCACAAAGAACAGGTCATTCAAGAATTCATGTCGAGATTGAGTTTGACCAGACTCTGAAGCTTCCAGAACCACCATGCACCATAGTCTTTATGAAGCAGCCCTTTGCCCATTCAGCGTCCAGAAACTGTATATTTCTGTCCAGATTAAAGGCCTATTCTGTCGCACCATTTCTGAAGTTGCAACCCCACGCTTGATCCAAAGCCCGCTCTAGTGTTAATAATTACTCCCTCTAATTATCTCAACTCTTGATTGCTCGTTGTGGGTGCCTGGCGGTGTATGTATGTCCTATTACTGGTCTTGTGTGCCACACACATTTGACTGAATGATCCTGACCGAACATAGGTCCATCATTTTCCTTCTGTCACCATTTTTTGCAGCCAACGACTAAAGCAAGAAAGAAAGAATTACATCGAGAAAATCAAGAAAATGTCCACTCACCAAATAACACATGATGATATGGGGTCCTGTCCTTTCCCAGACGTCCCCAGTAATTTTCAGTATTACATTCATTGCCCGCCCCTTCCCTGGTGCTTCCCACTTCAACCAAAGACCCTCAGTTTCATGAAATGAAATATCCCATGCCCCCCTCCCACGCTTGTACCTTTGATTACTCCTTGTCAGGTGGTTTTCCCCAAATCAACACTCGCACTGCAAATTTTGTTTGTGAAAGGATTTTTATGTCGAAATAGGAAGTAACTGGTAACTGCAATGAGAACAAAAAATACAGGTTGAAAATGAGGATATTTCAGAGATGTACAGGGGCGGGTCAAATTCTAACAGGTTTTCACCGTCACTCCTAAATTTCTAGACAGGACCCAATACTTGCACCATGTGTTTGATGGGTACCTTGTCATCTCCAGTCTTAATAATTGCTACGTCCAAATTATCTCAAAATACAATTCCTTGTTATTATGACACAGTCGACCACAAAAGCAATTGATTTCTAGCGCTATTTAGATCTGGTATATTTGTCTATTGTTTTTATTTCATGTCCCTGCCCTGTGGTAGTGTTAAATCGTTCCAAATATTTTTTACCTTACCCGTTTCCCCTGCTTCTTCTATTGTGTTCGAGCATCGTTCCCATTCCATGTGCTAAAGTGGATTACATTATTTCAACTTATCTCTACCATTCCTAACAATTTAGACTGGGCCAAGTGCTTGGACAGTACACTTCAACAGTACCTAGTATGGAAGGCGAGCCACTGTGTAAGACATTTAACTGAAGCCAACTCCTTTTTCATGTTCAAGGCTAGCAGGATCAGGAGAAAGCAAAACAATGATATCTGATTTAGCTTTGAGTTGAGAATTATTTCTTATCCCAATATGGACTAAAGACAAACAGGCCACAGGGTAAGGGCAGGGGGGGCAACCTGATAGCTGAGTGATTAGAAGTCCTGGAGAGATTGCAGTTTTCAGGGAGATCCTGAAAGCATGGAAGGAAACGGACATGCATGTCAAACAAGTGGTGTGCAAGGGACGTTACACCTATTGAAGTCCGTTTGTTGGTTATCGGTGCCTTATCCAGATCTTTCACATTCCTGCTTAGAAAGAATGAGTTTCCAATGAATTCGCTCAGTCAAAGAGTGTAATGTTTAGTGACTCATTAGGGTGGGTCCCTCACCATCCATAAGATGCTACAAAGTGCTTATGATATTGACATGAGAACCAGTGGTTGATGTACGTTAGCAACCCTTTGACCTCTTCTTGTCCTGAGCAGTCTTCCTTATCATATGTGGACTGCACATGCTCATCACTCTAGCATCATATTATTGTAGTTTACACCTTTAGATGTAAACAATTACTTATTCTTCTGGGAAGCAGCTTCTGACTCCTCACACATCCTCCACGAACACACAATGTTGTTGAAGTTGTGGAGATGGTTAAAATCACACCCTACCTGTTAGACCTGTCAGCCTTATGGTGGTCTTCCTCCAAACCTTTTTCCTATTCTCCTCCATTTTGCTGAACCTTTTTTTTGTTGGCCACAGGACTCTGAGCACTTTACTTCTGTTAACAGTGCTAAAATGCTTGTGCTTTCTGCTTAATACATGGTCAGTTGGCTTATACCTAATTGGCATATTTAATTTACTTATAAGTTCCTTGTAAAGTGGTATACCATATACCCAGGGCCTGTAAATTAAATCCTACCAGTGGACCTGCAGCACCTATTGTGCTACCCACTTAAGTACCACTGTAAAACATGTCCCAAGTCTGCCATTGCAGCCTGAATGCAGCTTCAAACTGCCATGTCGGTTTGTCATTTAAACCCCATTGCCAAGCCTTAAGCTCCCCTTTTATTATATATAACTCACCCCTAAGGTAGGCCCTAAGTAGCACATATGGCAGGGTCTGTGTAATCAAAAGGTTGGGCATGTACTTTTAAGTTTTACATGTTTTGGTAGTGAAAACCCCCCAAATTCGTTTTTCCCTACTGTGAGACCTAGCTTTCCCATAGGATAACATTGGAGTTGCCTTATTACCTTTTATAAGTGTCATTTCCAAATGCGAAGAGATAACCGGTTCATGTTTGGTGTCTCTGGAATTGGAATTTAAAATCCTAATTTATGGTGAAGTTGGATTTTAAATTACAATTGTGAAAAGTGCACTTTCAGAAAGTTGGCATTTTCCTGCTCTTAGCCTTTTTGTGCCTATAGCCTGTCTTGCTTCACATGACTGAGTGTAACTGACAGATTTTTTGACTTCCCCCCAGACAGTCACACAATAGAGGGATTTGGTGGGCCTGGATGGGCCATCTGCTGACAGGATGGGGAGGCGGAGCTGAGCACAGTCCCACTTACAGATGAATAGCCGATGCTCTGCCTTCACACAAAGGGCCTAACGACCCTGCATTGACACTGCAGCCAGCTTGGAACCAGGGTAGGAAGGGCAGGGAATTCCATGCACTTCACAGTCACCATCTAGAAGCCTCTCCCACCTTCCAGAACCAGGGCACCAGGGTATAAAAAAGGACCTCAGGCACCAACTCTTCTGTACACTTCTGGACCTGTGGATACTCTGCCAGGAAGAAGAACTGCTGTGCTGCTGAAAGGTCTGCCACTCTGTTGGAGTACAACTCTGAGGGCGCTTTTGCCCTGCTGTGTTGACCTGCTGCCTGCTGCCCTCCTGCCTGGGGAGGAAGAACTGGACCTGCAAACCCATCTTGAACCCATAACCACAGAGTGACTCAAAGGGTTAGTCTGCTGGCCTCCTGATCTGAGACTCAGGGACATAAAAGGCTCCCCAATAGCTCCTTGACCCATCTTCGGTGAGTTCCTGACCCCCAAGTGGTGCCCCTCAGGTCCTGGACCCTTGGTGTGGCTCATTGGGCTTCTAAATCAAGCTTTTGGACTCTTCATGACCGCCAATGGGCATGTTCACACTGGAACTGTGCCGCTCTCACCGTAAGTCGGCAATACCCGGCCTTCTCCTCGTGCCGTGCCGACCAGCGACACTCTCCTTGATCCCCGAGGCCCGCTCCAACGCGAACGGGACTCTTGGCACAAAACTTGAGAAGGTAAAACATTGCAGTCAGCCTGATTTTTTTACTTTAACCCTGTCCAGCACAACCAGATATCCCGGGTTGGCGTTTTATGCTTTTATGCGCTATTTTACAGTTTAAAAAGTCATAACTCCGGTTCTACTGATTGGATTTTTGTTGTTTTGGTCTTGTTTTATTTATAAAATTTTGCTAGTTTTTTCTAACATTGTGTGGGATCTTTTTGTGCTGTGTTTTCACTGTTTTACTGTTTGAAGTGCTGCACAAATACTTTTCACATTGCCTTTAAGTTAAGTCTGACTGCTGTGTGCCAAGCTACCAGGGGGTTAAGCACAGGTTGATTTGGGGTTTGCTTGTGCCTTAAACTGACTAGGATTGGGGTTGTTGCTTGACCAGGGCTCACACCCTAGTCAACCAGTAACCCAATTTCTAACACTACTCATTACAAAATCTTTCTTTGGGCCTTTTCATTTTTAGCCTCAATTAGAACTTAAGACCAGTTTTTGGAGGCTTGCTTGGATGCGGATAGGGTCATCTGATACCCTTCTGGATAGCAAACAATGGTGAGGTCCTCTTCTGGGAAGGTTAAAAAGGGGCGAGTGTTGATTGCAGTACGCACTCAGCAATAAGGGCTAGAAGCATACATAATGTACCATAACAGGGATACTCCCCAAGCATCTAGTCATAGAGGCACCATGTGAGGGTTCGATATTAGATCATTTTCTCAGTTATGGGGAACATCTGATAGATGTCTAGTCTCAACATTCAGTGTGGTTTACCTAAAAGACTTACTAAATCATTCCTTATGTGTACGTCACCAATCCTAGACTTTAGGAAGGTCAATTTTATTGCATAATATATTAAAGAGACTCCAACAGAGACAAGAAGTAGGTAGAAGGAGTAGAGGAGGAAAGACCGAAGCTCAATGATACTCTTGTTGTGACTGAAACTTTATAGTAAGCAAATAAAGAAACAGCTGGAGAAAATGTGTTTGGTAAAAGTGGTAAGACGATGCACTACTTCAAGATGTACAAGCCAGATCATCAGGATGGCATGGAGTAAAGTGAATTAACAAGAGGATGCAAGCATTGTAGGTAGGAGCACAAAGGACCAAAGGGGAAAACAGCAAAGGCTAGCAAGGAGACAAAATGGTTTTTGAGGCATTCATGGTGTAAGGAAGTGCAAGTAGGATTTTTAGGATGAAGGAGGAAAGCACTGGAGGAAAATGAGCAAATCATTTAAGTACTCAGGAAATACATTAGTGAAGTAGACAGAAAGGAAGTCAGTGGCTTTTGTTCATCGCTAAATAACCAAATACAAAGGGAAGGGAAGCTGGTGTAAGCCCATTGGTGAAAGAGATTCAGCCCAGTACTTTATCCGTTACCATCGCCAGTAGCATTGTCACTGGGCAGCTGATGTGTGGTTTTGTTCACGCCTATAGTATATTGATTCTATACGCACGAGAACTCTTGTGGTTCTGGGCAGAACAGAAACTACCTGTTATGCGGGGGAGGGGTTAATGAGAGAGAATGTGGCCAAACAGCTAGATTGGTCGACCTCCAAGCTGGGGAACCGGGTTTGAGTCTCGGCAGGAACGCTGAACATCCTGTGATTCTGGGCAAATCACTTAATCTCCCCGTGCCTTACAAAAAATGAATGTGTCTGTCTGTAACTCAACTATTGCTCATGTAAAGCGCTCTGATACCTTCGGGTCTAGTTCGTGCTATATAAAACTCCCCCCAAAAAATTAAAATGAGTGGTTCTGGGAATTATGACATAATGAGCAGAGTGTGAATGGATGTTGGGGAAAAAAGATATGTTTAACTGCAGCTGCCACATGTTTCGTAATCTATCTGCATGCTCCAGGTCAGGGGAAGACACTAAAACTGGCGGTGAGTAGGAGATTATGTGCCCGTTGAAAATAAATCTGCTTCACTTGAGAGTTTACAAAGGTACGGCAAACTGCTCGTGTGTGCCGTGTGTACCCAGAATCGATGTAAAGCAGTCTGCAACCGGCACACGTGTAGTCAAAGCCCTGCTCCAGCCCATACACATCCACACAAGCAATCGAAGGAGCATATTCAGAACTCCTGCTAATACCGCTGGTGAAGTTGTCAGCAGAGACGCTGCGCCCCAAACATAAAGCAACTATTCAGACGAAGCAAGAAAATAACCATAACGCCAACAAGGTACAAGAAAAGAGAACATACACACAGGGGTGAATAAAGTATACCGTGACACATGCTTCTGCACATGGCTGATGCTTGCAGAAGTTGTCAGAGTCGCTCTGCACAGCGAAATCAGCTGAACAACACGTGCAAGCAAAATGGCGGCAGAAGTGATTGCGAAATACAATGCAGCCATGTTCTTGAAGCCACCACAGCCATTCGACACATTCAAGAAACAGAACATCGGTGCTAGATGTACACCTTGGATTGAAACCTTCGATGACTTCATAGATGTACTAGATGAGGAAGATAATAAGAAAATCATTAAATATTTGAATAATTGGCAGGTGATGGCGTGAAAGAAGCACCAAAGAAAATTTCACAGACTGATGCAATGTCATACCAAAAAGTGAAAGAAGTGCTGGGAGCAAAGTTTAATCCAATGCCGAATGTTGACTATGAAATGTATATCTTCAGCATAGCATGACAACAGACTGGTGAAACAATAGATGAGTTTATTGAAATACTTGACGCACTTATCAAACATTGAAAGTTCTATGATTTCACCGATGAAGAAGCCATGCGCCTCAGAATCATAGATGATGGCCGTTCAGATTCTTTCAGAAGACGCATGTTGGGAGAGACACTGAGGGAAAGATTTATGAAAAATTCACGCAGCGCATCCCCCCGTGAGGCTGCGCTGCGTTGCGCAACAGGGAAGGAGCAGGAGAGTGCCATATTTCCAAAGATATGGCTCTCTCCTCCCCTTTCCCTTGTGCCAGCGCTGATTACAGCTGCTGTGCGCCACCCAGACACATTAGCGACAAAGCGCTAGGGTGTGTGTGTGAGTCCAGCATATGTTTTGTACAGGAAGGATACTCTACCTGTACAAAATTCTATGCCTAGACACGAGGGAAAGATTTTCCCACTTTGTATGCGTGCTGCACAGTGCATGCAAAGTCAGAAAAGGAAGGAGAAATGAAAACACTAAACCCAATCTACTGTGTTTAGTAAATTGGGTTTAGCGTTAGAAACCTTGGGTGGTTGCATGGGATCGCCCATGCACCACCCTTGGCGTCCCCATGGCACAAAGTAATGCGAAGCAGCGCTATGGCTGCTTCGCATTACTTTTACGTTATTTTCAGCTCTAAACAAGTTTAGCGCTGGAAAGTAAATTAGGAAAAAAAGATTTTGCGCCGTTTTGCGTGACTTTTGTGACGCAAACACGGCGCCAAAGCTTAGTCAATCTCCCACTCAGTCTAGCGAAAATACTAATGGCTGTGAGAGCAGAAGAACAAGCAGAACGACAAGCTGCTGACATGGAAGCAAGGACAGCGCACAATTAATCAGCGTTGATCATAAAAAGCAATCACAAGCACACAACAGATGCGCTTAAGTCGACGTTGTAGAAGAAAGTAAAACTATGCTCCTGATGTGGATATTCATTTCCCCATGAAGACAAATGTCCAGCTTTAGAACAAATCAATGAGGGTTGTGGGAAAGACAACCACTTCAGAACTGTGTGCCGAGCTAATGAAAAGTCAAGTGCATCACGACGGAAAGTAAAGATGGATGCAAGAACATACCAGAAGCCATCTCGCCATGCCCACAAAACCAGAAAGCAGCATCAGCTACGACAAGTGGAGATCAAGCAAAGTCAATCATCATCAAGTTCATCGTACGAAGGTTCCTCAATGTCGTTATCGAGCACCAGCAAGGAAGATGGGTCCAAAATGTCTACCAAAAAATGGCATGCAAAAGTGGGGTTAGCTGCATGTCAAGAAAATCACAGTTCAAAAACAATTCACCGTCCAGAGCGCCGAACTTCTGTCAGGCACGGTCCCAGAATTTCACTGAAGGTAAACGGTCACCGCATATCCTTCATTATAGACAGTGGGGCATCGATCAATATCATGCCAGTAGAAAAGTTCAACAGTCTCTCACCTCACTCGTTCAGACACGAAGGTATAAACCTAGGCAGCTTCTAAACTCCTAAGGAGCCTTCACAGTGGCCATGCAGCATAAAACAACATCAGTATGAGCCACCATTCATGTCCTACAAGGAAACTCCTCAAGTGCATGTCTGCTCAGTTTTGCCACAGCAGCTGACATGGGATTAATATTTCTCAACTGCAGCCTCCGTGCTCAGCCTGAGATTACGAGCCATTTCCCGTCGTTGTTTCACAGTTTGGGAAAACTAAAGACAATGAAAGTACAGCTTCATATCAATGAAGACATTTGTCTGGTTGCCCAGCGACACCGCAGAGTTGCTTTTCATCTGCAAGAAGCTGTGGAGAAAAAGTTGGCAGAACTTTTGAAAAATAACTTCATTGAACGTTCCATAGGCCCCAAACCATGGGTGTCGCCCAAAGTAGTTGTACCAAAAAGGGACAGTAGTGGAGCAGGGCTCATTTGTGTTGATATGCGTCAGCCAAGCAGAGCCATTGAGGGGGAGACACCCTATTACTCACATAGCTGACATGATCATGCACCTGAATGGAGCTAAAGTCTTTTCCTGTCTTTACCTAAACAAAGGGTACCACCAATTTGAGTTAGAAGAGAATTGCAGGTATATTACCACTTTTTCCACTCATGTTGATTTGTTCAGATACAAGAAACTGAGTTTTGGAGTGTGTCGGCTGCTGAAATATTTCAGGATGTTATCCGTAGAATAATCCAACCTGTGGCACATGCTTTCAATTACAGTGATGACATGCTGGTCTTTGGAAGAACCCAGAAAGAACACAACAAAGCCCTCACTCGAGTGTGCCAGTCACTTTCTGATGCAGGTCTAACCTGAATGCAGTGAAATGTGAATTTCACAAAACCAAACTTTAAAAAAAAATATGTTTGTATTAAGATTTTCTTGCAAACAATATATGATGCATAACCGTGCATCAGAAACCATAAATACATGAGAGTGGAAGCATAGTCAGTCAAACAGGCAATAGTACCTTAGATCATTATCGTAGGAGGGTCATCAAACATCTTAAGGTCCGCCATTCATTCTCGCATTTCACACAGGTTGCAATGATGAGGACCGTTCAGTCTCTTCTCCCATATCTAACCCATAGTATTGCAGCCAGGGACCCTAGATCTTATAAAACTTCTATGGGTACCCCCTTGCCTTGCATGTGACTTTTTCAGCACCCATATAAAGGTCCATTCCCGTTTTCCATTCCCTACATCTCTCTTGGCCACAATAAGGCCCAGGTTACAGAACAGGAGTTTGATTTGGGATATCTACCTCAGAGGGTATACCCAGCATGATGTACTTGGTGTCCATTGGTATCTTTTCCCCCAGTATCTTGTTGAGTTCCTCTAAAACTGTGGACCGGCAGGAGTGTATGTAAGGGCATTCCCAGAGTGCATGTATATATGTTCCTCGCTCTGTTCTACAACACAGACAGTTGGGGGACTCTGCCCTTTCAAATTTGTGTAGGCGAGTCCTATCATAATATATTCAATGACGTATCTTGAATTGGATCAGTCTTAGTCTTAATTTAATGGCAACCTCTCTTGGGTGCATTAGTGCCACCTCCTAATCAATGTCATCCATTTGCCCCACCGTATTTTCCCATTGGGCCCTCAAGTTCTTCAAGGAGTCCAGCATATTAATTAATGTCCTATAGGTCGATGAGACTGCTTTTTCAGCTATTTCCCTTGGAGCAATCTCCCCTTTAGGGGCGCGTATTCAGGAATGTCCTCCATGTACAGCCTCTGCACCTACAGTGCATGTTGTAATTGGAAATATTTGAACTGTTGGGTGTCACTTAACTGGTAGTCGCATTGGAGAGAGATAAGGGTATCAGCGACCCACCCTCCAGGAGGTCCCACAGTCTGGATATCCCTATTGTATCCCGTGGCCGAACACAAAACCAAACGTACGTTTTTTGGGCACATATTCTCTGATGGGGGAATGACTCCAGTTCCAGACAAGGTGCAAGCATGTTCCAAGATGTTACCATGCTGCAATCCTATCTAGGCATGGCCAGTTATTGCTAGATACATTCACAACTTTGCCACAGTGAGTACCCCGTTGAGAGTCTTCACAAAGCGGAATATTCCTTTTCAGTGGTCTTCTGAATGAGTACAGAGTTTTAAAGAAATCAAACATGCAATTGAGAACCCAACTGAAATGGCCTACTTCAACCCCGAGCTCCATACCGAAGTCACAGTGGATGCGAGCCCGATGGAGCTGGGGGCAATCCTTGCTCAACACCATGACCATCCAAATGCGCAGAGATACATTGTGGCCTATGCCAGTCGAAATCTGTCTGAAACAGAACATGCCAATTCTCAGCCGGAGAAGGAGAGTCCGGCTGCAGTGTGGGCCAGCAAACATTTTCATATATTCCTGTAAGGGAAACGATTTACTGTCATCACGGACCACCAGGCCCTGCTCAGTATTTTTAGGAATCCCAAGACTAAGATGCCTCCTCAAAACAAAAGGTGGGGGTTAAGGATACAAGAGTCCAACTATGAGATTGTACACAAACCTGGGAAAAATCAGAACCCAGCCAATGACTTTTCATGAGTGCCGTTACTTCGCCCTAGCTCGACATCCAGGATGGCTGAGGAATATCTCAATTTTATTGTGAAGTCCAGCACACCAGCAGCTCTGTTCGTGAATCAAATCATTGCTGCCACCAATGCAGACCAAGACCTGATTATTGTTAAAGAACTCATTGAAACCCAATCATGGAGATGACGCGCAAAGCCTTTGGCTGATGATACTGAATTCCAAAAGTTCAAAAATTTACAGGATGAGTTAACAGTCACCCAAGAAAGCATAATAATGAGAGGCTCGAGAATCATCATGCCTGAAAGACCGAGGCAACGGGTCATCCAGTTGGCCCATGAAGGACATCGTGGCAGTGCAGTAACCAAAAGAGCCTTGAGAGACAGAGTGTGCTTCCATCAGCTAGATGAGCGAGTGCAGAAGGAGCTAAAAGCATGCCACATCTGCAATTGCCTGTCCCCCAAGGTGACGCAGCACCCAGTGACAATGTCTGACCTTCCTGCCCATGCCTGGGATGCAATCGTCATTGACCTCAAGAGGGTAATTCAACGAGTGTCCATGGAAGAAATTGACTTGAGCCAAGCTATGTGCCAGGCCCTCCAGGCTTATTGATCAATTCCTCACTCCACAATGGGTGAGAGACCAGCTACCTTGTTAGTTGGGAGAGCCGTCAGAAGAAAACTACCTCAATGGACACCAGTTCGAACAGTGAATGCTGACAAACTTCATGCCACCGTTACTCGTAAGAGTAAAATGAAAGCATACTCTGATCAGCGCCGCCACACCCAGGAAACAGTCTTTGACAAAGGAGACTGGGTATTGGTAAAACAAAGACAGAAACGAAAGACAGACACCCCTTTCGCCACTGACCCTCTACAGGTAGTAGTGTGCAAGGGACACATGGTGACAGCCCATCGTCCTGCAAAGTCCATAACTCGGGACACATCACCCTTTAAACACCTACCTCAACCCTCACCAGCTCCTGAAACTACGGCGGAGGTGACCACATCAGCAGGTCCGGCTCCGGAGTCAGAGCCTGTGCCACCGTTGCCTTATGAGGGTGAACCTCGATCACCTTGGATCACCCAAGCTGGCAGACAAGTGCGAGCTCCTCGCAGACTGATTGAGGAGATGTGATTTCAAATGATGCCTGCTACTTTTTAACAAGGCAACAATGAAGTATACGGATGCCATACGCACTAGGACCCTTGTGGTTCTGGGCTGACTCTGAACAAGAATACTTTATATGCAGGGGATGTGTTAGGGTGTGGTTCTTGGAAGTATGACGTAATGAGCAGAGCATGAATGGATGTTGGAGAATAAAGATATGTTTAACTGCAGCTCCTGTGTGTGGAGTAATCTATCTGCATGCTCCATGGCTGGGAAATACGCTACAACTTTTGATGCCTCTGTCCCATAGCCAACCCACCATAGTGAAAAAAATTCAATATTAAAGTGAGAGTTCTGCCACAGTGTGGCGACTTATCAAAACCCCTGTGCTGATCCAAAGATGAATACATCCATTTTTCTTTGGTTGAATTAGGAGTCCAACTTGCAGAGTGTGGGTGGGAGTACTCGTCACATTTCTATGGCATTCAAGTGAAGGTGTAGCATTCAACACATTTATTTATTGAAAAAGATTCTGGTGAGAGTCCCCATTATTTTGGGTAGTCTGGGTGGTTACTGTACATAGCATACAAGTAGTGATGGTCACGATTTATTCGGTATAAGCCTCTAGATATTGGATTCAGAGAGCCACCAGACATGTTACAGAACAAATACAGATTTCAAGTTGGAGCCTTTATGTAAATATGTAGGCAGTGTAGCATGTGGTCAACTGCTGTATGGCGCCCCCCATTGCGCACATCAAAGAGGGTTGTATGGTAAATGGAAGCTGGAAATTCACCCCTCCTACTAAGAGTAGAGCAGTCTTTTGGTTTAAAAAGCATTTTAGCTTTAGGCTCATGAATCATTGCCTCATTTCTGCGTTCACTGCAAAGAAGTCACATGTTATGACCACTACAAATAAGCTTACACAATGCCAATAACTGTGGCCTTGGCAAGCTGGTGCAATGGTGGCATTTGTTTTATTTTGTATCTCTGGTATAAGCTACTAAGGTAAAAAATTGCCACCTAAATGTGCCCACCATGAACTTAGAATTCTAAAACATTCACAGTTGTGTTAATTTTACTAATGATGTTATTAGATAACTCATGTTATAATTGCAATTTTAACAAGCATAGGCAAAGCCAACACATCTCACCTTTGTACCTATTGGTTTGCCAATGGGTTTTAGCGATCCCCGATTCTGAGCAGCATGGCTAAAGAAAACCATAAATAAAAAAGGTGCTATGACATGGCAGCTGTGTCATTTTGTAGGTGCACACACCACACATGTACGCGCCTACAAATGATACATGCATTTTTTGTTTTTAATTTACCGGTTCTGTAAATTAAAAAATGTAGCACAAAAGATTTTTTTGTAGGTTGGAGGGAGGAAGCAACATCGAAAGCATGGGTGTGGGGTAAAGCAACATGGAAAGCTGGAATGGGGTAAGCAACAAGGAGGGCACGGTGGGGGAAGCAACAACTGAGGGTGTGGGTGGAGGAGGAGACACAGAGAGCTGGCGTAAAGCGAAGCAACATGGAGGGCACAGGTGGGGCAAGCAACAGAGAGGGTGCAGGTGGGTGGGGAGAAGCAGAACAGAGATCACAGGTTCGGGGAAACACCATGAAAGATGGGGAGATGAGAAGTACATGACGAAAGAGAGTACCATGCAGTGGAAGAGGGAGAAGAACACAGGTGAGAGAGCAACACAGGGGAGGGGAGAAGCACACGAAGGTGAGCGCAACATGGAGGGGTGGAGAAGAAGCACACGAGCAACAGAGAGAAACACAGAGTACAGGGGGAGAGAAACACATGAGGGAGACAGCTGGAAAAAAAACACAGACACTTCCTAAAAGGAAAAAAGTAGTGCCTGAACAGTAAGCAGTGGAAGGGCACAAGTAATGAGGATATTCCCTAGGGGAGGGCAAACACAAGAAGAAGGAAATCCCACACAAGCAAACAAATAAAAAAACAAGTAAATGAGAGTTACAGAAAAGTCAACCAATGGTAAGCAATGGGTGGGATGTAAGCCAACTGTAAGTTGACAATTGGCCTTTTCTCAAACAGACAGTTTGTGCTGTCTGGTAAGCGAGACCTTAAGACTACTACTATTAAGTTATTATCCCTACATACATGCATAGATTGGTCAAGAGTAACAGTATGCTCCAAACTGCAACAAAAAACAATCTATTAGATTGTGGCCAAGGTGCGAGACTCCCACCCAATATGCAGTAAAACAATGCAAACATAATGCACATTAATTATTGTATTTATGAATCAATGAAACAAATCCAAATGGTGGCTATTTGTGCATTTTCCAGCATGTACTTGACTTGACAAGAACAGCATCATCCTCTGGACTATTTCACTGGGGCTGATCAAGGCAATGCCATTGGCTTGAGGTGCCCCTCTGATTTCACAAGCACTAAAGAAGCAGAAGGTAACATTCTACAGACATTTATGAATAGGGCGGGATGATTTTATTATGGTAGGTTATTCTTTTTTTAAAAATTTTGTTTTTGTCCTCATTCACCTGTGACCACAATGACCACTCCAGACGCTAGTACCCATCGCGCCCTGGAAGCAGGTATGGGGAAAAAACCTTCCCCCCTGCAGGTACACCTACGTGATGGAGGGTGCAGTCCCAAACAGGAAAAGGTCACTCTCAAATTTCGTCCGATATAAACCGGCGGCTGCTCAGATGGCCTAAGGGGAAGGCAGGAGAGGGCCCATCGCAGTCTAGTGAGATCCTGAGAGGTATAATCATATGGCAAAGATTTATCGGTGTGTGGAAAAGAAACCCTACTCAGTTTACTCTAGCCTCTATGTCAAGCCATCTCAATAAGGGGTTCCATAGGGCTTTCTTCCTCTTAGATTGATTCCCCCTCAGATCTATCTTTGATGTTGAGATTACTGACTCTAACCAGTCCGAGTGTTGGGGAGGAGAACATTCCACCCATCTACGACACATTTCCCTTCTTGCTAGGTGTATGGCATAAAAGAGGAAAGCTCTCGCATGGCCTGTGACTTTATTGGAGAGTCTGAAGATAATCATACAGAGGCTTACCTTGACTTGGAACCCAAGAATGCTCGAGATGGTATTACCGACCTTCAGGGGGGGCGTGGCCACGAGGCTGATGGGAGCGGACGCGTGAGCAAAGAGCTCCACGCCGACCCCGTCTCTTATCCTGATTAGGGGCACTGTACGAAGCCCCTGAATCCCAGAGGCGATAGAGAAGGGGGCCTGGAGGCACCGGCAACCAGGACAGCAAGTCTGGAGGCGGCGCGGACGGGCGTTCTGCCGAAAAGAAAATTGAACCGGGAAGCGGACCCAAGATGGCGGTCGGGGCTCCGCGATCCAGCAGGCTGCGAGGGCAGCTCAACCTGTGAGGACTGTCGGGGACAACCGGCGGAGAGGATCACCTCCCCACGAAAACCCAAGCCGAGAGTTGCTGGGGGAGTCAGGTGCTACCGAGCCGCCAGGGGCCTGGCAAGCTGACGACTCCGGAGGCAGCGAAGACGCAAAATGGCGGCGGGAGCGGCCGGCAGAGATCTCACGGCGGCGGTGGGCTGAAGCCGCGAGCGGGATCGGGGGACCGCATTGCCGCTGCCAAGACCGGGACTACTGTTGGAGGTTTGTGGGGACGGGTTGTGCTGTGGCGCGACCCGGAGCGGGGTGTGCGTAGCTGCGGGCGGGTACCCCCCCTCCCTTCTACCTGAGGGCGGAATCGGCGGCAGCGTGGAGACGCAGGAGGCAGCGCCAGAGCAGAGGGGAGCGGATTGGATTTGCAGGAGGTCGGAGCGCGGGGCTGGAGGCGTCGCGGAGGCCCTGCCGGCCAGGCTGGACTGCGGCGGCCCCAGAGGAGGAGGGGACAGCGGGCGCTGGAAGGACAGCTCGGAGCTGTGAGTGGAGGCTTGCGGCGGCGATGGTGACCAGGGCTGCTTGAGGGGGCGGCCTGCTCGCAGTGTAACGGAGCGGACGGGAAGCTGCCAGACACAGAGGGCAGCTGCTGTGAAAGCAGGCGGCAGACCTCGGTGAGATTGCACGGGATAAGGAGCCCTGGGGCTGCATGCATGCCTAAAGGTGGTGGAAGACAACAGTTGGAGAGAGCAGGGGCTGTGCGGCGGTCATAGAAGAGGGTTGCCTGAAGGGTACCAGCATCGCCGTGGGAACGGTGAGATGGACTGACAGCCTGCGCTGAAGGCCAATTGAGGGGAGGAGGAGAGTCCGAGGACAGTACGGCCATAGCAGGGACACCGGTGGCTGAAGGGAACTGGTAACCGTGAGGAGCCGGAGGTGCATATTGCAGGGCTCCCTCCTCCTGCCTGGGGACCCGTCGGCTGGCGCAATTGAGCGTGGCGGTTGTAGAAAGGGAGACACTTGGCCAGTTGGCAAGGCCTGGCAGGGGGAAGAGCGTACAAGCGGCTGGGAGAAGGCATGTGTGGAGCCACCGATGGGGGACTTCGGCAAGAGATAAACAGGGCAAGACCACAGGAGAAAACACGGGCTGGCGCAGGCAGTAGGTGGAACACTCAGGCAGCGGGCACAGATAAATAACTGCGCTGCAGGCTCGGCAAGAGCAAGCATTGGGACGGAGATGAGGCCCGCTGTGTCCGACCCGCGAGGCGGGGGGACTGTGGTAATCACCGGGAAAAGGGACGCAGTAGCTGGCGTCGGCTGGCCTGGAGTGGGTCCCATTGTTGGAAGCGAGCCTTCGCTGCCCGGCTGGAGAGAAGCCCGATTGGAAGGCTGAGACTGTGGAGGGGTGGGGCCTGACTGAGCCTGGAGGACGACCCTGCCGAGGTGTGTGACTCTGGAAGAGGGCGCAGAGTAGAGAAGTGAGGGCGGCTTGACCACCTGAGGTGTGGCAGCACAGTGGGAACCCGCTGAGAGGCTGCGACTCATAGAAGGCCACCTGGAGGCTGTGCGGATCTTGAGCTCCGAAGGAACATGGGGAAGCCCAGAGGGAAGCAGGTGGGAGCACCTGTGGAGCAGGAAGAGGACACGACCACTGGAGAGGCGCAAGAGGGCCTGCAACCACACTCAGAGGGGATGCTCCAGCAACAGGTTGATCAAATACTAAAAGCCATAACGGACACTAGGGAGGCCCTGCAGCTGGACATTGCACATGTGACGCAGGGCTTAGGACTGCTCCGAGCGGACCACGCCAAATTGACTGATAGGGTAAAGCAAACGGAGACGGCCATAGAAGTTCTGGAACCGGCACAGAAGTCGATGGCAGCGCAAATGGCTGACTTTCAAAATAGGCTGCAGACCCTGGAGCGGCGAGCAGAGGATGCCGAAGGGAGGAATCGACGAAACAACATCCGGGTAGTGGGACTACCTGAAGGAGTGGAAGGAACCAGCATGGTGGACTATCTGGAGGAGTGGCTAAAAGGGACCGTTGCGCTGGAAGGACTGTCGTCTTTTTTCACTCTGGAGAGGGCCCACAGAGTACCAGCCAGACCATTGGCCCCTGGGAGACTGCCAAGGCCGGTGGTGGCCAGGCTGCTTCATTACAAGGATAGGGATCTCCTGCTGAACAAGGCAAGGACGGCGGGCCCATACACAGTGGACAACAGTAAGGTGACATTGTTCCCGGATTACACGCTTGCGGTCCAGCGCCGCAGAGTATTGTTTGTGGCAGTCAAGAGGGCACTTCGGGATGAGGGTATTCAATACTCTCTGATGTTTCCAGCGCGCTTGAAGATCACTGTGGATGGCAAGATGTCCTTTCATGACAGCCCAGAAGAGGCCTGGGACTGGCTGGAGATGTATAAAGCGGGTATTGGAGAAGAAGGGAGTGGCGTGAGAGCAGGAGCAGAGGGGCCTCGACTGCGCAGGCTGAGGCGCAATCGGCGACGTCAACCAGCGGCCCAGAAACCGACGGAGACACAGACGGAGAAGGAGCGAGCGGCTGCCTTGCAGGCCGTCACAGCTATTTCTCAAATGGAGGGGGGTACATCTCCGGCACGGATGGAATCGGAAGGGGGGTCCTTGGAAGAGGACGATGAACAGTCGGATGCTGGAAGTTTGAACTTGCCTCATGTGACTGCCGGGACGGCGGATGAGATCGTGGATGGGTGATGCAGACTTTGGCTGGACATGGGAAATGTACTAAGCGAGGGGAGGGAGACTGGGAGGGGAATGGAGGGGGACTTGGATGGCTGGGACTCGATTACTGAGGCCTGGGGACTTCTCAGGGGCTGTGGAAAATGTGTGTAAGAGGTCTCGCTGAGATGAGGCCCCGGAGGGGGCTGGTTTCATATTACGGGGGTTGAGCGCGGGTTGGAGGCCTATTAGGCGTCCGACTCTCTGAAGCCAAGGGCTTACCTCCCGTAAGTTTGTGTGGGTGTAGCTTCCTAAGGGATTTGAGGGAGCAGTTGTGCAGTAGTTTGGATGGGTTCTAATGTTGTAGTGCCTGTTCTGGAGGGAGTTGGGGAGGGTATGGGAGAAGGTCGGGGGGAGTTAGGGACACCGGTGTGCTCTTAGGGGAGGGATTGCTTGCCAAATGGGGACGCTACATGATTTGAAATGTATCACCTGGAATGTAAGGGGGCTTCACACAATGCAAAGGTGCCATAAGGTGCATGCATACCTGGTACGAAGGGGGGTACAGGTGGCACTCCTTCAAGAAACGCATATTAATCGGTCTGAGGGAGCAGCATTGAAGAAGAGGTGGAGGGGGCAACTTTTTTATACAACTTACTCAGCCTTTGCCAGGGGCGCCTTGGTATGGGTTAGAGCGGGGGTTCCTTTTCAGCCAACGCAGCAATTGATTGACCCAGAGGGAAGGTTTGTAGCGGTGCTGGGGAGGCTAAATGGAGTGGATGTAGCTCTGTGCAGTGTGTATGCTCCCAATGTTGACCAGCCCTCCTTTTTTGAGAGATTATTGGGGAGCTTGGCCCCATACTTAACTGGTGCGACAATAATGGGGGGAGATTTTAACTCAATAGCAGATGTAGAAAGAGATAGATCCCACCCCCCGCTCTCTGGTGCCCCAGTTCATAGGATTTCCAAGGCGAGGAGAGCCTGTCAAACTAATTGGGGGTTGGTTGACACGTGGCGTGCCCAGCATCTGGAGGAGAGGGATTATTCTTATTATTCTGGCCTTCACGACTTGCATGTGCGATTAGACGCAATATTATGTACCCCTGATGTCCACTCCAAGGTGATAGGCAGCGAATATTTAGCGAGAACGATATCAGACCACAACCCGCTATTAGTGCGGATACGATGGAGCCGGGAGAGGTCACTCATACCGACCTGGCGGCTCCGCCCGGAGGCGCTGGAAGATCCGGTCTTTGGTGAGGAGCTGGGGACGGGCATTGACCAATACTTTGAGAAGAATGAGGGGACGGCGACATCAGCGGCAATTGAGTGGGATGCGTTTAAGGTAGTGGTCTGGGGTATCTGCATTAGCAAGGCGGTGGGAGTAAGGAAAACGTTATTGGTGGACTTGGAGAAAGCGGAGAGCCGACTGCGAGAGGTGGAGAGGGACCAACCTGGGAAGCCCGGGGTGCAGCAAGAGGTAACGGAAGCTAGAGAGGCAGTGGCGGTACAGGTGGAGAGACTGCACTCCTTTGATTATAAGAATTATAGAATGCGGATGCATGCAGAGGGGGACAAATCGAGCGCCCTGTTGGCGTGGTTGGCTAACCCGATACCTCGGGGAGTACCGATACTGGGCCTGATGGCTCCCACAGGGGAGTTGGTGAACACGCAAATAGGGATTAACAGATTGTTTCTGGAATATTACACTGAGCTCTACAGTAACCAATTGACTAAGGATGCCGATGGCATAGGGGAGTATCTCGAGGAGGTGGGCTTGCCGAGATTGAGTAAGGAGCAGGGAGACCTGCTGGGCAATGAGATTACGGTGGGAGAGATCAGGAGCGCGATTAAACATATGGCCCGTAACAAGACGCCTGGGGTGGATGGCCTTCCCATAGAATTCTATTCCAAGTATGCAGAATGTCTGGCTCCGCATTTACAAGTGGTCTATAAGGAGGCGCATAAAGTAGGGAGGCTGCCTGAGACGACTAGCGAGGCTATTATCATCCCTCTCCTGAAACCTGGAAGGGAAGCTACAGATATGAAGGCATATCGCCCTCTATCAATGTTGACAACCAACTACAAAATCCTGAGCAGGATCCTGGCATCCCGTCTGCTCCCATACATGGCGCAGTTAGTGCATCGGGATCAATCGGGTTTTATACCTAAGCGTAACACGTCTGTTAATGTGAGACGATTATTGCGAGTTTTGGAGGGTGGCCAGGATCCGACATCGACTGCCTTGATTCTTTCAGTGGACATAGAGAAGGCATTCGATAGTGTGGAATGGCCGTACCTCTTCCAGGTAATGCGCAAGCTGGGGTTGGAGGAAGCGTTCGTAAGATGGACCCAAATACTATATAACTCAGCGACGGCCCGGGTAAGAACGGGAGGGACGGTGTCATCACCCTGCTCAGTGGGACGTGGGACGCGTCAGGGCTGCTCGCTGTCTCCGCTCCTGTTTGCGCTGGTGATCGAGCCACTGGCGATGCGAGCTAGGTCAGGGAGGCATTATGCAGGGTTGGAAATGCGCGGAGAAGTGCATTACATATCGCTTTACGCAGATGATCTGCTGATGTTTTTGGCTGCCCCTGGAGTGGTATCCACGGGAGCGACAGAGCTGTTGCGGATGTTCGGGGAAGTATCGGGGTTGCGCGTAAACTGGGAGAGGACTTGCCTGTTCCCTGTGCGTCGGGCCATGGAAACTCCTGCTAGACTGGAGGGAATAAGATGGGAGCCCTGCTGCCTGCCGTATCTGTGGACTAACATCTACCATGAGCAGGCGGATATATTGGAGGGCAATGTGAACAGAGCAGTGCGAGGGGTCAAAGGGAGCATAGCATTTTGGATTACTTTGCCACTATCGGTGGCAGGTAGAGTAGCACTACTGAAAATGGTAGCACTGCCTAGACTTTTATATTATTTCAGGACACTGCCGATTTGGATTCCAGGGTCGGTGTTTAAAACGCTTAGGTCCATGATAGGGGGATTTCTATGGGGGAGTGGCAGGCGGCGGGTGGCACTGACCACGATGATGAGGCCTAGAGCAGAGGGAGGGTGGGCGGTCCCGGACTTCGAAGTGTATTATTTAGCAGCCCAGCTACAGTGGCTTACGCAGGCGGTGGCTCGGGAGTTTAGGGGACTGGAGGGCCCAGAGGACCGATGGCTGCCGCGGCATGTCCTGTCATTTGTTGTTCTTGGCCAGCGGTTGCGGGTTGAATCATTGACGAATGAGGAGAAAACACTTAGAGCATGTTGGAATAGATACAAGCGTAGGGGTGGCGTCACTCGTCCGTACTCACCAGAGATACCCATAGGCATGTGTACGGCCTTCCCGCATGGAGGGGACTGGCCGCGCTAGTAGAGTGGGAAGATCTGGGGTTGCAAATGATTGGGGACCTGTATGGGGAGGGGGCCCTCTTGCCTTTTCAGGCACTACAAGAAAGATATGGTTTGCCTAGGGGTGATTTTTTGCTGCATGCCGCTCTGTTATCTGCGATTCAGAAGCATTGGGGGGAAGGGCTATCGGAACCACAGACATCCTTGACATGTCAATATGTTGTAATGGCAGCGGGGACGGTAAAGGCAGTAACATGCTTGTGTAGGCGAATGGTGGGAGAGGGTTTGCAGCCATTGAATCAGTTGCGTGAAAGATGGGAGGTGGACCTGGGTTAGGATATACCTGAAATGACCTGGACTAAAATAGTGGAAAGGGCGTGGAAAGGCACACGGAATGCCAGATTCCAACTCATCCACCTTTACATTCTCCACAGGGCTTATTTAACCCCAGAGCAGATAACTAAATATTTCCATGTGGACACGGCATGCTGTCCCAGGTGTCACACGAATGCAGCAGACTTCCAACACATGATGTGGAGTTGCCCGCGGCTCGGAACATACTGGGAAGAGGTGGTCGGGGTTCTGTGTGGAGTGACGGATAGGCAGATAGAGCCCGACATGGGAGCATGCATACTGCACTGGTTTCCGCATACAGCGCAAACTAAGATTACGAGCAAATTCATTGAGTTGGGGCTATTGTTAGCCAAACGAGAACTAACAAAGCAGTGGAAATCCCGGCAGGGGCCTAGCGTGGCGCGCTGGAGGGTGGAATTCACGAACGGGGCGGCTAGTGAGAGTATGGTTAGGTTCCAACAGGCCAGGAGAGCGAACAACGAAAAAGCGATGAAACTGCACAGGCATGGGAAGCATTGGTGACTTTGCTGAAGCTTCCAGAGCCGGACTCGGATACTGACTCCCTGGAGGATCCTCAGGAAAATGTCGGGGCGCAGAGAGTATAAATAGGCTGGGGTGGACTACGGGGGAAAAGGAGCAGGGGTGGAGACAGCGTGAATAGGAGAACAGCCCAAGTAAAATTGGAGACCCGCACACCCTAGCACAATGTTAATGATTGATTATCCTTGCTTAAATTACATGGAGCACACCGGTGGAGGGGTTAGGGGGAAGGGGGAGGGAGGGGCAAGAGTATGCGCGGGGCACCAAGTTTGGGAATCACTATGTTGTGGGGTGGTATTGTATGCCTATACTGATGCCGATATTGACAGGAGGAGAGGAGGATTGGTAGCTGAATGTAGTACTGTTCAAGATAAGAATACTAGCCCGAATGCGGACAGTGACTATTCATGCAATGTAACAAGAAATGTGCCCCCTTTGAAAATGTGTCATATAAGAGGGGGTTTGCGTGTGTTAAAAATCAATAAAAATACTTTACAAAAAAAAAATGGTATTACCGACCTTCATCCAAAAGTTGAGAATTTCCGGACATTCCTGGAACATATGAATGTCTGAAGCTCTCTCCAGGCCACACTTCTTACATTTTACAGGGGGCCCTTTTGTTATCTTCGACAAGCTTTGAGGAGTTAGATAAGCCCTGTGAATAGAAAAGAGATGATTTCTCCTTAACCAGGCCGGCTTAACAGTGAGGAACAGCGTGCTCAATGATACTTGCCAGAGTTGTTCCCAGGGTACTGCCGGCAGGCAGGCGCCCCACAGTTCTTCAGCCAGTCTGAGGTCTCCATCTATTGCTTCTATGATTTCCCAATACCACATGGAAACCTCTTTTTTCCCCGGGGGTTTTGCCACCAAGTGCTCCTCTAAAGAGTTGCCTACACCAATTGGAGACTTCAATTTTTGGGCCCAGCTTTTCAGTTGGATATATTTAAACTTGGAGATCTCCCACTCCAGAGTAGCATGTAATGTTGACCAAGGTTGAATCGTACCCTCCTGAGCAAGGTCCCCCCATACGCTGAGCCCAGCAACTCTCATTGGCTGCGCTAGTTTATCTTTCAAACAATCCGGTGTTCCGAGGGAGTCCCAGAGGGGAGCGAGACTGGAGAAATAGCTGAGTCCCGTCAACCGTCTAATGCTTGCCCATATTCTGGCCATGGCCTGTAACACCTTTAACCTTATTTTTTTTAAAGAACTTGGGATCTCCATACTTGAATATGAAGATGAAGCTCTCCTTGCCCAGTTTAGCCCCCTTCAACATAGCTGAAAACATTAACCCTACCCCAGAAGAATCTGGAGATTTTAACAGCATTCTGGAGTGGGTCAATTAGAATGCCCATGCGAAGTATTGTAGGTCCGGGAGGGATAATCCTCCCTTCTCCCGTCTACGTCTTAGCTTCTTCCAAGCAATTCTAGTTCCTTTATAGGCCCAGATAAAGGAATTTATAGCCTGCTGGAGTTTATCGATAGAGGGCTTGTCAATATGTAAGGGGATAGCATTAAAGAGAAAGGTGATTTTAGGCAGTATGATCATTTTAACCAAGTTCACCCTCCCAAAAATTGACAGGGGAAGGTGAATCCATCTCTTCATAAGCCGCAAGCACTCCCTTGTGACGTTAGACATATTAGCTTCTATGATATTATCTGTCTCCTGTACTATCTTCACCCCAAGATATCTCATCTCTTTTTTAGTCCGATGTTGATTTTCCTCTAGATTCCATGTCATAATCTCTGTCTTCCCTGAGTTGACCTCGTACCCTGACACCCTCCCAAACTCCACTGCGTGCTTTAAGACGGCTGGGAGGGCAGCAGAGAGATCTGATGAAAAAACCAGTATATCATCGGCGTATAGGGCTACTTTTCTCTCCCACCCTTCATGCCTAAAAGGTGGAATATTGACCTCATCTCTGAGCTTCTGAGCAAACGGCTCGATATAGAGGTTAAAAAGAAGGGGGGATAAAGCACAACCCTGTCTGGTACAACGGGTAATTTTGAAAGGTTTAGTTAGGTTACCGTTGACCAACATTTTAGCTGAAGGGCCTTGATAGATCAACTGGATAGCTCTGCGGAAGTTCTTACCCACGTTGTATTTTTCTAACACAACCGCAAGGTACACCCAGTTGACTCTGTCAAAGGCCTTTGTGGCGTCTAGGGTCATAGCTGCCAGAGGGAGCGAGTACGTTGTAACTAGATCTATCGCCGTAATAAGGCTGTATGTGAGTTCATGCAAATTTCTACCTTTGACAAAACCCTTCTGGTCAGAGTGTAACATATCCCATGCTACTGTACCCAGCCTGTCAGTTAGGACTTTAGTGAAGATTTTATAATCAGCATTAAGCAATGAAATAGGTCTGTATGATTCACAATTGGCTGCATTTTTCCCTGGCTTTAATATTAAGGTGATCGTTGCCTCGCCCCAGGAGTCAGATATTTTTACCCCATTGCTTAAGATCGTATTAAAGAGCAAGGTCATAGCTGGAATTAAAACATCTCCCAAAGTTTTTATACAACTCAGTTTGCAAACCATCCGGTCCAGCCGCCTTTCCTCCTTTACTTGAAAGTATGGCTCCCTTAACCTCCTCCTGGGATATTTCCTGCTCTAGGATGTACTGTTGCGATATGTCTAGAGGTTTAAGTGTATTCGAGCTCACCCATTCCTCAACTTCGTGCTTGTTGACAACACTATCTTCCGTATATAGTTTCTTGAAGAAGTCATAAAAAGCTCCCTCTATTTCTACGTCAGTAGTTAATTTGGCATTACTCTCGCCATCCTCTATTTCTCTAATCGCATTGCGTGTTCAGTCTGATTTTACTTTCCAGGCCAACAATCTCCCTGCCCCCTCCCCATACTCAAAGTGAGCCAGCTTACTTGCCTCCCAACGCTTTGCTACTCTCGTTTGTAGGACAGTGTCAAGCTGTTCCTTTAGTTTCTTCAGTTTATCCCTGTCTCCCTGCCTCTTCTCCTCTTCCCCAGTACTCCACATATCTGCCTCTACGGTCTTCATTTCTGTTTCTATTTGGGCAACCTCCTCCCTGTACCTCCTGTTTCTGAAGCATAGTCTGCCAGTGATTTTCCCTTTAAATAAGCCTTCAAGGGGTCCCAGACTATTGGGATGGAGGCTGTCCCTACGCTGAGACTTAAAAATTCCTTCATCACAAGAGACAAGTAATTAATTTCTTCTGCGTCCTGGAGAAGTGTCCGGTCCAGAGTCCAAACTCTCTCGACCTTCCTGCTTTTTAAGTCTAGGTCCAAATACACCCATGAATGGTCTGACAAGTGGGCCAACAGGTACCCAATATCCTGGGTTTTCTCCCTTAGACTAAGACTAACCAAAATATAATCTATTCTAGATTTATGGCCAGATTTCCCGTTGCAATAGGAAACTCCCATCTGAGGCCAGATCTATCTCTCCAGATGTCACTTAACCCCGTTTGCTTCATCATTGAATGTAAAAATGTGCGCAATTTAGATGCTACCACGGCTCTACTGTTTGGAGATTTATCCAACTTGGGATCTAGTACAATGTTAAAATCGCCAGCCATAATTACAGGATCTGGGTAGTCTAGCAAGTTTGCAAAGACTGCCTTTAAGGGTGCCAGATCGTCGCAGTTCGGTCCATAGTATCCTACCAGGGTAATCAGATTGCCCAAAAGTGATATTTTAATAATAACCCATCTTCCAAAGGTATCAGCTATCGAGTCAATTATTTGTGCCCTGGCTTGTTTCTTTATTATTATCGCCACTCCTCTTATATTGGCGCTATGGTCAGTGCAGATCTTATGCTCAACCCAATTTAAATTCTTTAAAAATTGCCATACATTCATTTTTATTCAGGTGGGTCTCTTGCAAAATGATTATTTGTGCTGAGGAGTCCCTGAGTTCCAGAAAATGTTTTGCTGAGGTGAATGAGGTAATTTTGTTATTTTTTCCCCTATATGCTCCCCACCCAGTGCACCCAACCCAACCCCCCGCCCCTGTGTCCCACCCTGGAGAACCCAACCCACCATTTCCTGGACTTGATGTAAGTCCTAGTTGCTACGCCTGAGGACGACCCGCCACCATAATCCTCTTGCGTGTAGTAACTATAGCTGCATTAATTTCAATAAATAGCTATCATGTATGTTTGTTTGCCTCCCCCTCACCTGCCCCCCTGCAATAACCAGGAGGAGTTGAAGTGTCTTTTCTCCTAATGCGAAGGGGATCACAGAGGAAGAAGGGAGATCGAAAAAGAGAAAAAGATTTCAAATATTAGCTATCGCCTTTCCTAATGCTCTCTAGAAGCTCATCAGCCTCTTGCTTAGACTTTACGTTATGCATTTAATTTTTGTGCATGACTTTCAGGGAAGCAGGGAATTTGAGTTGGTCCACGGCCCCTAATTTTTTTAACTTTAACTCGTCAAGCTTTTTTCCCAGCTCCCATTGTCTGTCCAAGGTAGCTCGGGCAAGATCGGATCTGATTGAGAAAAAAAAATCTTTCCCCCTCAATGATTTTGCTTTCAAGGCCACGTTCAGGATCTTCTCTTTTAAGGAATAGGTATTGAAGTTCAGTAGGATCTTTCTGGCATTTGTTTTATGGGGGTTTCTTCTAAAAGGATCTCTGTGTACCCTTTGAATGTCTTTGCTCAATTCTTCCTCAGTCTCCTCGATATGTATTGTTTCCTTAATTAGTGTAATAATGAAAGCCTTGAGATCTTCTCCTTCCTTTCCCTCTGGGACGTTCAGAATGCGGAGGTTGCGCCTCCTAGAATTATTTTCCACTTGTTCCAGCTTGTCTCGAACCTCTTGCTCTTCCTTTTTAAGGACTAGTATGTCAGCCTTTGCAGTGCTCAGCTCAGCATTCAGTTCCCCCACAGAGTTCTCAAGAGTATCAGTCCTCATGTTCAAGCGGTCCAATTTTTTCCAAGGACTCACATAGACAGTGAGACACCTGATCTCTCCCTGATTGGATTCAGAAACTGCAAACCCCTTTTTGATCTCTTCTGAAAGGGTATGAAACATGACTTCCATGGGCACAGATGGAATCCCTGTGGAGTTACCCAAGGCTGGATCATCTATATCTATATCCGACTCTGACCCACCGCTTTGAGGAGATAGATTTGAACTCTCTGATACAACATTTTTACCCTTAGCGTCTGTGGGAGGCTGCCCCTGGCT
This sequence comes from Calotriton arnoldi, assembly GCA_963921515.1. Taxonomy (NCBI): domain Eukaryota; kingdom Metazoa; phylum Chordata; class Amphibia; order Caudata; family Salamandridae; genus Calotriton; species Calotriton arnoldi. Next base: position 233,358 of record CAWUFW010016873.1, read on the forward strand.
GCTTGCAAAGTTTAATAAGGGAGAGCCCTCTTTGGCAGCCATTTGCTCTGTAAGAAGCTGTTCTACTGACCCCTTTCTGAGTGGCTCTGCCTGTCTTGTAATATCCACTACAAAAGGTTGGACCTTAAAGTAGGACCTTAAGGAGGGGGTAATTGTTAGCTACTTATCTTCCAAGTTTTTTCTCCCCCTTCTCTTCTACTTCTACGGCCTTTTACCTCACACTGCAAAAATGCGTGTGAGTCAGAATCTTCCTCAGAGTCTTGTATGGATCTTTGTGAGGGGAGAGGAAGACCCTTCCCCCCTACTGCTGGCAGCCTTTCCCCTCGTGAGTTCCTGCTTTCTCCCCGCAGCTGGGGGTTTAGGCGGCTTCAAGAAACCCCCCTTACCCCTTTTACCTTGCTCCACCGAGACCGGGCTTGGAAAGTCCTCAGGGACCTGTTGGGGTGTATTCAAGAGCTGTCTCTGTGCTTCCTGTGGCACCTCCGTCTTTCTATACCGACTGCTCTGACCCCTTTCTTGCCAGTCAGAGCAGATGGAACGCGTGCTGCCGCTGCCCATGCTGCCCCGGAGGAGAACGCGCGCTGCTGCTCTGTGGCTCCCCCTCAGCTCCAGGGCGGATGCCTCCCAGCGGGAACCCACACAGGAAACAGCTGAAACCGCCGTGGCTGCCAAGACGACGCAGCACATTAAGCAGTGAAATAGGTCTGTATGATTCACAATTGGCTGCCGAAGGAGGTATGAATTGCTTGCGGAGGGGGCGGGGGGTAGAAACTCCAGTCTACGGACCATTCATTTTCGGTCAAATTATGGAAGAAGCGGCTATTTTCATGTCGATGTACGCACGGGCGCGGGTGCCTCCGGCGTGCAAGCAACCAGCTCAGGCAGCGGTCCCCATGTTCTCCCAACCACCCTGGTAGGTTATTCTTAAACTCCAAACCTAACAACAATATGGGTTGAGATAGCAATAGTGGATACAAAATTCTTTTGAGGGGCCATCAAAGGGATCTCAGTCTTCTTCCTGGGAAGCAGTGTGAAGAGAAAGTGTTCACCCATAAATTAAAGAAGAAGTTGCTCAGCCTCTGTGCAACTGAATGTGCTTGGCCCGGGAGCCGTATCATGAAGAGCTGCGCTGACTGAGTGCAGAGTCAGTCCGAGCCAAGTCCCTATTTTTTAGGTTGAGCCATGGCAGTGCGCATGCACTGTCTGCAAGGCATGCTGTATCTCCAATAAGCAGTTTACAAGGAAACAAGGGAACCCTAGGAGTCGAGAGGGACCGAGGGCTTGCAATTTTTTTTAGAGACAGTGGCCCCATCACAAAAAAATTCTAAAAATGTAGCACAGAACTGCAATGAGAACCGTGTAGGTTTTTCAAATTAGAAATTTGTATTTATTTAAACAATTATTCAGACAGAGAAACAAAGTGTAAATAAGGTGCAGTTGGTAAAAATGGGGTTGGAAATCAACAGATTTCCAGAACTCAGGCAATTACTCGTATAGTGACTTCACACATATATTTACAACAGTCACGATTGTAAGAAACATCTTATGCTCCTCACAAATCATAATCAACAAGGATGAGTCAAGTTGTGGTTGTCGACGACATTTTGAACCCGACTAGAATAGCGGGATCATCATCAGGACAGCAAAAAAATATACATATGCCTGAGAGTAAGCCTGAATCAGGCTAGACAAGGGTGGGGCTGACGTTCTTGCCCCAACAGAAGTATCCAAGAGAGGTCTACGTTCAATAAAGATTTCACAGAGTCAACTGGTCTCTGACAAGATTCAGAGCAAGGGGGTCAGTAGCAGTAGCTAAGTACAGCAATCCGAACCGATTGGCATTAATCAGTTTCTATCACAGCCGGAATGAGGGGGGCAGCGCGCGATAGCCAATGAACCGGGTGACGTTAATAGTCACTGTTTGATGTCGGTCGATCCCGTGGGACTTGAAGTGGACCCTAATTCATGCGGCGAGAGAGTGTGTAGTTCTGACGGGCTGCATCCTCCGGTTACGATGGGACTGGAGGACGCAGCCCATCGCACGCTGCCCCCCATGAGTGACTATTGTAAATATATGTGTGAAGTCACTATACGAGCATTTGCCTGAGGTCTGGAAATCTGTTGATTTCCAACCCTGTTTTTACCCACTGCACCTTATTTATACTTTGTTTCTCTGTCGGAATAATTGTTTAAATAAATACAAATTGCTGATTTGAAAAACCTACACGGTTCTCATTGCAGTTCTGTGCTACATTTCTAGAATTTTTTTGTGATAGGGGCGATTGTCCCTAAACACGTATCTCCAATAAGGGCTTAAACCACGCCCATCAATTGACATTCGTTTTTTGCTGTGCCATTCAGAAATTCTGGCTTTTTATTGGTGCATTCTTTAAAATTTTTGCTCCTTTGGGGGCTTGGTTCACGCTCAGGAAATTTCACTCATTGTTCTTTTGAGTTGGCCATTGCAACACGTTCACTCTTCGTCCTGACGCAGCACGCGATGGCCCCTCCTACCATCTGGGCATCGCAGCCTCAGGGTTCCTTCTGGATGTCCATTGCTGCATTCATGAGGTAAGATGTTTGTGGTCTTATTGCACTCACTTCCACTCCCTCCTTCCTTTTCTATCGCAGGCTAGCTGCGGCGCTCAGATCCTCTCATGTTCTCTTTCCCCACCTGTATTTTGTGGGGAAGTTACCTCTTTTACCAGAGTGGTGTTTGCACACGCTGGGTGTATATTACCTAATTTACATAGGAGCAGAAGGAGTTATGCGATCGGGCTTCACGGTGTTCACACGCTTCGCTTTGTCTGGTATGGTGATCTTGTTAGGTGATTACTGCGACACATCTGTCTGCACAATTTTTAAGAGTTGTGTATAACGAGCTGTTGTAGGTGGTACAGTGGAGAATATCTGCTCCAAATGTTTGCCTACGTACGGAGAAAAACAAAAGTATCTTGCATCTACCGACTCCCTTAAGTTGAATATATGAAGGGGCCGAGTGTGAGCAGACACCCAGCCCCGAAACTTTCTCCGACCACATGGGTGATCTAGTTCTCCGCAGTCTTCCTATGATGAGACCTTTCACAGACCTGTTCCGATTGTCCGTGCCGAAGTGTATCTCTGAGATTAAGACTGCTGCACACGCATCGTGTGTGGGGGACTTGCGCCACTCAATTCAAGGTAGTTCTTACTTCTTCCAACTAGTAGCTTTATCTAGAATATATGTCACGCCCACTTTGCAATGAAAGTTGAGTTACACTCGTGCTGCAGGTAACTTCTCATAACATTTATTTATTTTGTAGATTGATGGTATGCTTCTGTGGACCTTACTGGCCGTCGGATGAGTCCATTTTAGGAAATCTGTGTCTGATAGTACGTAAGGTAGCCTTCTGCCTTGCCACCGAAATTGCAGGCAAAATGTTAAGTTGATTTATGGCCAAAATTTGTAACATCATTGGACCGTAAGCAATGTGTCCTTTAGGCGGTAAATTCATAAAATGCAAATTGCTTTTAGTATTAGCAAGTTGTCAAAGCTCAGCTATAAGAGCAAACTTTCTGTTGTACTTGCAGTGGCCATAAGCCTCTAATTTGTAGGATTTGTAGGGCATGTAAGTTTTTATTGGTGTTAACTGCATTTACAGGGAGTTAATATGGCTGTTGGTGCAGTGCTTTATTTAAAAAAATAATAATAATAAGTGCACCACACACATTGCCCCTCTCAGAGCTGCCAATAGCAATACCAGCACAATTATTAATCATCATTTGTGGAGAAACATGGCGGCCGGCTAATGAGCGGGCCGTAAGCGACTCACCTCTCCGGAGCGCTTGCCTTGTAGGACAACGCTGATCTCGTCGAACTTGGGGCACTGCTGAAGCCGTTTACACCCGGCCACGGCATGGCACCGCTGCGAGATCCTTGCGGAACTGCTCCTGTTTTACTTGACAGGGTAGCGGTATGGGTGGCCTGGAGGCTGCCTTGTAAACGGCTTCAGCAGTGCTCATGCTCCTTCTTTTTAAAGAACTTTTTGCTTTAAGTTGCTCTGTGGCAGGTATCCCACTTGGGAGTTACTTACCTCAATGGACTACTTGTCCCACAATGTTTTTTTGGCTCACTTGAGACAGACTTCCTGTTGGTATAAATTAAATGAAATAAAAGTTGGACTTTGTGTAGCCCTATTGCCTGCCGCATTGTCTCTTTGATGATCCATGAGGAAGGGATAGTTCCCGAAACACGTCGGATCAGCGCACAAGAGGGGGCGACGCTGATCATTGCTAGCCTGACAAGAGCCTTTATCCTATCTGCCTGTGAGTGCCGGCCACGTGGGTAACTCTTTGTTTCATATATATATATATATTTATATATATATATATATATATATATATATATATATATATATATAAATATATATATATATATTTCAACGATCTTCACACCTTCACATGGCGAGAATTTCACGGCACCATAAAGAGTGCACTCAACAGGTAATTTTCTTTAAGAAAAGTGTTTATTCAGCACACCATAGTGCAAAAACAAAAAGTATATATATATGTATATATATGTATTATTTAATTATTTTTTTTAATTACAATATCTTGGCAGACCGCTAAGAAGAGAGAGTAAGCTTTTCTATACGGCAACCATAAGACACAAAGTCATAAAATTAGAAAGGTGTTCAAAATTATAGTTGGCTAAGCAAAATATTATCTCCCCTAAGATGGACTAAAAAGGATTTTCACAGATCAAACCTTCTATGTGCACGATTTGTGACACTGGGTGACCAACACCACGTTGTTTTATACGGTAATCTGTGAAATTCCATGTAACAAAATACCTATCTGCATTCTTTAATATAGAGTAATAGCAATCCACGTAGCAAATGCTTTTCACAATAAATACATCAGGCCTAGCGCCTTCATCATTATATATTAAAATAAACAGATCAGGCCTCTATAGCCGTGATCATTGGCTTACCACCATAACCAACTCAGTCCTGCTCTATCGAGTATAAACTTTGCCACAAGCCAACAAGTGCAATACAAGTAGTCTTTTTAGTGGTAGCACACAATTTCATCCCAATCAAATCCTATGCCCAGGGGAAGCAATATGTGGGCGGAGCCTAAACTCCTCTCCCAGTAGGACTATAAAAGCTTTTTTTTGTTGCTCACATAAGGTCAGAGAATAGTTGCACTGTCAAGCCAGACCTAAAATTCCACGTAGATTAGTGTAGCCATGGGTTCTCCAACACAACATTAGACTCTGTACTCTAAAGTTAATGGCTGCCATCCTCCCATCTGTGCTGCTGCCAGTTAAAAAGCTCTTCAAATCATTTAGTAATCTAAGACACTTTAATATCATTACAATGTCATGTGTGTGCCACTGAAAGTTTAAGGTCATGCAGCTGGATAAATAACCAAATTGATCACACCTGCATGGATGGCAAGCACTTTTTTTGTGTGGAAACACACCTCTGCCTAATCAAAACATGTACTCCTAGATACCAACAAGTGGGCAGAGCCAAAGCCTCTCTACTGGTAGAGCATTTTTTTTAGGTTGATCACATAATGTCTGGTGAAAGCTGCACTGTCAAGCCAGCCCTTATAAAGAGCTGAACCACGAATGTCTCACTAAGTCAAATTCTACTGATTGATGTGGAATGATAAAGGAGCATAGATTGGCCATTACTCTGTTATTCAAAGGTCACAAGGAGGTAAAAAAAAAAACTACACATCTATTGGTTCAGTAGAAGGCAAATTGCTCTAAGTGTTCCCTTTAGTACACTCTTTCAACTCACTCTCTTCTATCAATCCCAGAGTGACATCCCATTCATTCTTTGAAACTTAACCACAGATGTGTTAAGGCAGTGCTTAACCAATATTTCTGATCTTCCCCTTATATTATTTACCAAATCCACTTAATTTTCCTACTACTGTCCATAGCTTTTAACTATGATTCTATATTACCTTCCTTGCCTTCTCATATTTCTACCCTGTCTTTAGACCCAGACTTAACCTCACATTCTATGCCTGTGTAAGCATATTCTGATATTTGATTCTCACCATCAAGACTATTGTTCTGCTCTTCTTGTTGGCAACACTGCTTACTCTATCACTGATATCCATTTTATTCTTAATGTCTCATCTCATCCTTTTAAGCAACATGGTGTACAGCAGCCACAATGCTCTACAACATAGCATAAAGACATTGGCAAAGCCAATAGCTCTGGCTAAACACTTACAAGGCCCCAAAGGCGAGACCTATTGGCAATGCCAATGCGTTTAAGGTGCAGGGGTGAAAAAATACCCACCATTCAGATGGGTGGCTCAGGCCCCTTACATAGTACCGATAGTATGGAGCCCCACCAAGTTGGAACAACTCAGGAGTTGCCTCTAACAAATAGGTTCTAGGCTTTGGCAGAAGATGCAGTATGCTCTGAAACTATAACTATAACAGAACTAGGGGCAACCTCACCTCTAATAGACGAGGGCATACAGCCACACCCCATGATCCAGGAGAATATTGAGGAACTGCTGCACACACTCTCAGAAGAGATTAAAAAGAGATTCAGTGTCAGAAGCAAATCAAGCAAAAATATGCGATGCTTGTGAAAGTCTTGAAATTAAATTAACGGACCTGTCTAAAAGGATTGGGAATCTGCAAGTATCTTTTGAGACCATGAAAGCGGAAGAAGCGGGTAACAGTAAAGCGATTAAAAATCTTAAGCTGGGCGAGAAATCACTCCAGGAAAAGATTGAAGCCCTAGAGAATAATTCCAGAACGAATAATTTAAGAGTCCTTAATCTCCCTGAGGGAAAAGAAGGAGGGAACTTGAAGGAATTAATCGTAACCTTGATAAAAGAATTTATACCAACAGTCAGAGCGCTAGATCTTCAACAGGACATACAGCAAGTACACAAGGATCCCTTTAAAAGAAACCCCAACAGAGATAACAGGAAGATCCTCATAAATTTCCATACTTATCGACTAAAGAAATGATACTCTCTGAAGCGCTAAAAGTAGGTTCATACACCAAAGAAGAGTGGTCCTTCCGCATTCGCTCAGATATAGCTAAAGAGACACCAAGTTGACAATGGGAGCTAGGTAAACATATACAAGAGCTCAAATCTTTAGGAGCCACGGCCCAAATAAAATTCCCAGCCATATTAAGAATAATGTGGAATAATAAGATGTACAATTTAAAGGAGCCTGCGGAAGTTCAGAATTTAATAAAGCAAATAAAAACTCAGCATTAGACTAATAGTCTGCAGACACATCAGGGACATGTATTTAATCCGGAGAGATGAGGGCTGAAGGGCATGATGAAATGCCCAGTTTGGTCAAAGGGAGGGTCCCTCTGGGTGGGGATTGTGGGGGTGGGGTTTATGGGGGGCAAGCACCTTACAATTAATGTAAATAGTACACTGGGTGGGGAGCAGTGGGAGAAAATGAAAAAAAATAAGGCTCTCATATGTGACAGACAAAAATGGAATAGGGAGTGCTGGAGTCGGGTGGATCCCAGAAGATAGCCGCTTCTAATAGGATGCACAGCCTGAGGGTTTTAAGCTGGAACATAAATTGTCTAAGGGTACTAGGCAGAAAAAAATTCTTCAATTTTTAAAACAATCAAATAATGACATCATAATGTTACAAGAGACACACTTGTGGCAGGTAGAGTGGAAAGGAATAATTAAGGGGCATAGATGTATTAATCAGTTTGCATGTGCAAATCAAAATTGTAATGTGAAAGGAGTGGCAATTTTGATAAAAAATTCAGCCCAAGCCAAATTAATAAATGTTACCACAGACCCAAAAGGGAGATGATTAATTGCCACAGTTAGAATTAATAGCATAAAATATTCCCTGATAATTTATTATGGTCCAAACATAGATGACCCATCCTCACTTCAGGAACTTTTTCAACAACTTTTAAATAATGAAAATCTCATTATAATGGCGGGAGATTTTAATGTATTACTTGACCCTGTATTAGATAAATTCTCCCCGAGGCCTACGGTCAATACACCTAAAATGAGGGATTTTATCCAGAATCTAATGAAGAATTTGGGCTTGATAGATCCCTGGAGATACAAGGCAGGTAGGAATAAAGGCTACACATATCATAACAAAACATACAGCCATGCCTCCCGCATAGATTATTTCTTGATCGATACTAGATTAAGGAACAAAGTAATTGCAGTCACCCATCAACCAGAACATTTATCAGACAACTCTGCTGTGAAACTAGAGCTATCCCTGGATTGTGGTGTAATCATGTCTAGATGGACTATGGATAGGCCCCTACTAGAGGAACAGGAGATATTAATTAAACTGAAGCAGGATACCTTAGATTTGTTTTAGCTAAATAGGGACTCTGCCCCCTTACGAATAATTTGGGACACTTACAAAGCCTTTATTCGAGGGAGATTAATTAACTATGCAGTGCATAGGCAGAGGGAAAATAATGATAAAATAAGAGGGATAGAAAGGAAAATAACAGCCTGGAATAAAGATTTGCATGAAGCGGTTGATCCTGATATAATAACAAAAATACAAATGCAGATGGATGAAGCTCAAAGAGAGCTAACAGAGCACATGGAGGAGTTAATACAAAAAAATGGAATGCTAGCCAAATCGCACACTACGAATATGATGAAGGCTGTGGGAAATTACTGGCCTGGAAGACAAGGGGTGATCTGGTCAGGAACTCAATTAAAGAAGTAGTATTGAGAGGAACTGGGGAAAGATGTCAAAATGATCAGGACTTTGGGAAGGCGTTTACTGGCTTCTTTCAATATCTATACAGGGAAGATTGTTTAGCGACAGATGAGCAGATTAACAACTGGTTGCAAATTGATTCCCCACCAAAACTTGCACAAGACAAAGAGGAATACCTCAACAAACAAATAAGTGCTGGAGAAGTCTGTAATGCAATCAAACGTTTAAAAAAGGGGAAAGCTCCAAGGCCAGACGGAATTCCGAGTGAACTATATAAAGGTTTAGTGGATGAAATTACCCCTGTACTGACCACTTTATTCAACACTACATATATAGATGAAGCCCTTGTACCTGAAACCTGGAATGATGCAATAATAACATTAATTTTAAAACCAAACAAAAATCCCCAAAAATGTGAGTCATATAGGCCGATATCTTTGCTTAACAATGATTACAAGTTATACACAAATATCCTGGCCAAAAGATTGGATAGAGTAATGGGAGAGCTAATTGACGTATCTCAAAAGGGTTTATGAAGAATAGACAGTTACATGACCTTGTCCATGACTTGGTGTGTGCTATAGACTTGGCTATAGATAAAGATCTTCCCCGAGCTATCATGACAGTGGACGCAGCAAAGACGTTGAACAGGGTGAGTTGGCCCTTTCTACATGCAGTCATAAGACTTAATGGGTAAGGAAACAAGTTTCAGCATGAAATTAAAAATATCTAGATCCCCTTTGGCTCGGATTTTAGTAAATGTATCCCTTACCCCTCAACTGAAGATAGGTAGAGGTACTCGGCAAGGCTTCCCCCTATCCACGTTACTGTTCAACTTATATATTGAGCCTTTGGCAAGAAGAATTAGGGGAGAATAGGGAATCCTGCTTTTCCTGTTTTTCTTATAGGTGCCAACTCTATTATTCTGCATATATTGAAAGTCTTTGGGAGAGTAGCAGGATACCTGGTTAACGAGGAAAAAACTGAGATAATGGCCTGGAATGCATCATTAGACGCTACCCTGGAAAAAAAAGAAAAAAAAAGAAATCAGGTATTTAGGAGTCCAGGTGGTGAACAATTTGGAAGACATGGTCCAGGCAAGTTGCTCAAAACTTATGAGGGAAACTAAGAGGTTACTACAAATTTGGCCTCCCCTTGAATGAATGAATGAATTTATAGAGCGCTGGAATCACCCCCAAAGGGGTATCTCCGCGCTGGATGCGGAGGGGATTAAAGGATAGAGGAATACTCAGTTATTAAAGAGTTCAGTTTTCAATAATTTCCTGCATTACCTGCGTAAGGCGATAGGGAGCGTATTCCACAAACTCGGGGCGAGATAGGCAAAAGATTTTCCCCCGGCTCGAAGTTTATTAAATCAAGGGACTACTAGCAGGGCCTTCTTTCCAGAGCGCAGAGATCTGCTGGGACGATAGTGGACGAGTTTTTCCACCAGATATCTCAGGCCCCTATCATAGATAGATTTATGGACCAGGCAACAGATTTTGAACTTAATTTTGTTACGGATGGGGAGCCAGTGAAGAAATTTCAATCATGGCAGGGAGGCAGTTCTGGGTGGCTTATTGAGCGCCAACCGTGCTGCCGTATTCTGGACTACTTGCAACCTGTTTAACACCCTTATCCATCATAGGCAGGACCAACCTAATCAAAATGATGATTCTACCAAAGTTCACTTTCATATTCAATGCTTTACCCTTATACTTCGAGGCTAAGTGGTTCAGGTTCAGGAAAGTACAGGGAGAATTGAGCAATTTTATATGGGCTAATAAAGGCATAAAAATACCCTGGAATAAGATACGTAAGAAAAAAAATGGATGGTGGAGTAGCCTTTCCAGACTTTCAATTGTATTGTTGGGCCTTTCAATTGAAAAACTTTAGAATATTGCTAACGAAGAACTACCAACAGGTGTGGCCTTGCTTTGGAGCCTCAACTAATGATTTGGCAGAACGCGGCATATAAGCTATGGATACAGGTTAGGAGAATCCTAGGTATGCCCTATTATAACCAAATGGCCCCAAATTGGAAATCCCCTGAAACCCCTCTGTGCTTTCTGGACTCCTTAGCTACCCCATTAATGGATGCAGAGATAGAGAAATGGGGGCAGCTCATGGATGAGGCCAACTCAATTTCGTTGGACTTCCTAGCAAAGAAAACAAACAACAGGCTGTCTACGTTTAAATATTTGCAATTAGCAGACTGGGCTCGAGACCAATTGAATGTAGGACTCTTCACCGACTGGGAGGAAAAAATCTGCAGTACTAACTCGCAAAAGAAAGATGTGACTATGTGGTATTGGATGTTGGCCCAAGAAGAGACTGGCCTCAATACGTTGCCCGAAGAAAAGTGGAAAGACGCCTTACCAGTAGCTGATCTATCACCCCTTTGGCAAGTATCTATGACTACACTTTAGTCTTTTGTTAGATATGCGCCTTTAAGACGAAATCATCTGTTTACTTTACACAGGGCTTACTGGTCCCCTAAGAAATGATCTAAAATGGGGAAAAAATTAAGTGTTGCCCGAAGTGTGAACTGGAGAAAGCAGATGACGTGCACATGTTTTGGCAATGCCCAGGAAGCTTACTGGCAAGATGTGAGTAAGGTCTTAACAGTTCTCATGAAAAAGGGAATAGAGGTAAGCCTGTCTTTGATTATATTTGGGGTCTCAGTGGGGGTGGTTTTAAAGGGAGGAATAGGAAACTGCAAGAGCAACTTTTAGTAATCCTGATAATATTAGCACGTAGGGAAATCTGCAGTAACTGGGTCTCCAGCACACTACCGTCTTGTGCAGGGTGGTTTAAATCAGCAAGGTGTATAGGCAGACTGGACTGCATAAATGGGTCCAAAAAGAGAGTCAGCATCCTCATCCATGGAGAGGTAGGGTTGGGCAATCCCATAACCTCTCAAAATGGTTGAAGGAAGGTGTATCAGGGGAGGAAATGCCTAGCAGGCTGAGCCATACGACTCCAGAAACTGCTCATACCTGATCATGCACTTTTCGCTAGTTTGTCACATATGAGGACCAAAAAAAAACAAGCAATTATTAATAATCACACTCCTACAAGCGTGAGAATTAAGTTTATTCCAGGCCCCCAAAGCTGTAAGAATGGCTTGGGCGGCAGTCAATAGTAATTTGTAAAGTATATTGAATTTATTGACAATTGTAGTGCTCATCTTTGAATTAGACAGTCAGCAATACCATGTGGCAGACTGTTACAAGCCTGGGTTTTGACAATTAAGTGCCGGTGCAGAGCACCAAAACCACTGGCTCAAATTTAGCACTGTGTTGGTGCTTAACTGATTAGTAATTGTCACTACGGCTCGTAACATACCCTCACCAATCGATAAGTCAGGTTTTCACTTAGTGGCATCATGGATAGTCATAATAGAGGGCACATCAATCTGCCTTAGAGGGCCTCTTCCCACGAATTGCCATCACTCAACGGAACCATCATTAAAGGTCTACACTTGGCGAACTACGCTGGGTCATTTTCCAAGAGGGTAAACTAGTCTTAAAGCCAGTTTGTCACAGATAACGTTGTGTCCGGTTCACTGCAGTTGTGCGATATTTGTGAAGTTTCACATTGCTTTTTTTGGGGGTGAGTGTTTGATTAGCTCAAGCGCTCCGTCCATCATCCCCCTTTGGTATCGCTTTGTTCGCCCTAAGTTGGCAGGGTATGCCCAGATGTGGGTCCCTTGCTCACTTTGCCACTGGATTCAAGCTAGCCTGGCTGATGACAGCTGAATAGCCAGAAACCGGTCCCAGGATGCTTGTTTCCGGTCCAGGGAAGACATGGCTTGGCAGTTCGGGCTGGACTGTTCCCATGAGGCACAGGGTCAGACTGATTTGCATATGGCCATGTCTGAACTGGGGTGGTGGAGTGAGCTAAAGAATGATGATGGATTAAACCCAGATCAGTTGACTGGGGGTGAGTGTTTGATTAGCTCAAGCGCTCCGTCCATCATCCCCCTTTGGTATCGCTTTGTTCGCCCTAAGTTGGCAGGGTATGCCCAGACGTGGGTCCCTTGCTCACTTTGCCACTGGATTCAAGCTAGCCTGGCTGATGACGGCTGAATAGCCAGAAACCGGTCCCAGGATGCTTGTTTCCGGTCCAGGGAAGACATGGCTTGGCAGTTCGGGCTGGACTGTTCCCATGAGGCACAGGGTCAGACTGATTTGCATATGGCCATGTCTGAACTGGGGTGGTGGAGTGAGCTAAAGAATGATGATGGATTAAACCCAGATCAGTTGACTGGGGGTGAGTGTTTGATTAGCTCAAGCGCTCCGTCCATCATCCCCTTTGGTATCGCTTTGTTCACCCTAAGTTGGCAGGGTATGCCCAGACGTGGGTCCCTTGCTCACTTTGCCACTGGATTCAAGCTAGCCTGGCTGATGACGGATGAATAGCCAGAAACCGGTCCCAGGATGCTTGTTTCCGGTCCAGGGAAGACATGGCTTGGCAGTTCGGGCTGGACTGTTCCCATGAGGCACAGTGTCAGACTGATTTGCATATGGCCATGTCTGAACTGGGGTGGTGGAGTGAGCTAAAGAATGATGATGGATTAAACCCAGATCAGTTGACTGGGGGTGAGTGTTTGATTAGCTCAAGCGCTCCGTCCATCATCCCCCTTTAGTATCGCTTTGTTTGCCCTAAGTTGGCAGGGCATGCCCAGACGTGGGTCCCTTGCTCACTTTGCCACTGGATTCAAGCTAGCCTGGCTGATGATGGCTGAATAGCCAGAAACCGGTCCCAGGATGCTTGTTTCTGGTCCAGGGAAGACATGGCTTGGCAGTTCGGGCTGGACTGTTCCCATGAGGCACAGGGTCAGACTGATTTGCATATGGCCATGTCTGAACTGGGGTGGTGGAGTGAGCTAAAGAATGATGATGGATTAAACCCAGATCAGTTGACTGGGGGTGAGTGTTTGATTAGCTCAAGCACTCTGTCCATCATACCCCTTTGGTATCGCTTTGTTCGCCCTAAGTTGGCAGGGTATGCCCAGACGTGGGTCCCTTGCTCACTTTGCCACTGGATTCAAGCTAGCCTGGCTGATGACGGCTGAATAGCCAGAAACCGGTCCCAGGATGCTTGTTTCCGGTCCAGGGAAGACATGGCTTGGCAGTTCGGGCTGGACTGTTCCCATGAGGCACAGGGTCAGACTGATTTGCATATGGCCATGTCTGAACTGGGGTGGTGGAGTGAGCTAAAGAATGATGATGGATTAAACCCAGATCAGTTGACTGGGGGTGAGTGTTTGATTAGCTCAAGTGCTCCGTCCATCATCCCCCTTTGGTATCGGTGAGTAACAGAGCAGCAGTCGAAGGGAAAAGGCTCAGGCTCGTCATGGGAGACCCCCACCACCACAGCAACAGGCGCAAGTGCTAATAGCGCCACACTCTCATGTGTCAGTGACGCCGATACCGCCATTCAGCCAGCTTGCAGACCCTGCTACCGCTGCGCCCTGATGGAAGCTCTGGGTAGGCCGCCTGAATCATTATTTCACAGGGACATGTGAGACCGACGGGACAGTGAAACGCTCCCTACTCATGCACTTTAGGGGTGACGAGCTCTACGAGCTTTTCGAAACACTACCAGACACGGGGGCGGCGCTCGAATATGACGCAGCAATTGCAGCACTGAACCAATACTTTGACCCGCAGATGAACCCCGACTATGAGCGGTTCAAGTTGCGCCAGGCTCAGCAAACGGAATCGGAAACGGTGGACATGTTCTACGCCAGACTCCGGAAGCTGGTACGGATGTGCACAGGCATCGACCAGAACGAAGAGATTAGGGCGCAAATCATACAGGGATGTAAGTCTGTCGGCCTGCAGCGCCAGATGCTCCGACAACCAGGGATTTCACTAGATGAGATCCTGGTCCTCGCTCGCTCTCACGAGCTGTCCAACAAGCGGGCCGAAGAGATGGAAGTGGTTCGAGTCAGGAACACTCCAGCCGCGTCGACACAGAAAGTAGTGCATGTGAAAGAAGAGACCATAGAGGTCGTGCAGAGGAGACCCCCACCAAGCCAGAGGCGAAACACAGGAAGCCGGGCCAGCAGTAAGTGCGGGCACTGCGGGTACGATCACAAGGAGCAGGACAGGTGTCCCGCCAGAGGACAGACATGCTCGAAGTGCGGCAAAGCCAACCACTACACCAGCGTCGGCCGCAGTAGCGGAGGAAGATCCAGCGGCGGTGCGCCGAGAGGGTGATCGACGACCCTTCGAAACCTCACACTGGAAGAACCCCGAAGCTCCACCCAAACAAGGTGCCAACGCCTACTATGAAGATGACGATGACACGCTTGTCATCTCCTTTGCAGGAAGGCTGGGTCGCAAGGGGCATCCGCCCCCAATGTGCAGCATCAAGGTCAACGGAACCTCAGTCCAAGCCCTGATCGACACTGGGGCGTCGGTCAATGTAATGGACTCAGACCAGTATGAAAGGTTGTCACCCAAACCAAGGCTAACGCCCAGTGCTGCCAAGATCTACACATATGGAGGCACAGAACCAATACGGATGATGGAAGTCAAGGTTTCGAACTCCAAGTACCCCGTGAAAACCAAATTCCACATAACCGAGGGAAAGAAAGGGACGCTGCTGAGCTGCCACATGGCGGAAGACCTGGAGCTGGTTTTCTTTGCCAAGCAGGTCCACGAACATCACGCCGAGGACATGATGAAGGAGTTCCCACAACTCTTCCAAGGGCTGGGCAAGCTCCGAGTGCGTCAAGTGAAACTGCACATCGACCAAGCTGTCCAGCCGCGTGCACTCCGGCATCGGCGCATACCTTTCCACCTCCGCCCCCTGGTGGAGCAAGAACTACAGAACCTGGACATAATAGAGAAGGTATCAGGGCCCACTCCATGGGTGTCCCCGCTGATGGTGGCGCCCAAGCCGAAGCAACCAGGCGCGATCCGGCTGTGCGTGGATATGAGGCTCCCGAATCTGGCCATCCGCCGACAGAGGCACGTGGCCCCGACAATGGATGATATTGTGGCGGACTTGAACGGCGCACAGTGGTTCTCGAAACTCGATCTGAACTCCGGATACCACCGCTACATCACTACCTTCTCCACTCACGTGGGGCTCCGAAGGTACACCTGACTCAGCTTCGGGGTGTCATCCGTGGCAGAGGTGTTCCAGAACGCCATTAAGGAAGCCCTCTCCGGCCTAGTGGGGGTAATTAACTTAAGTGACGACATCTTGATATATTCACAGAGCCTAGAGGAACATCATGCCTGACTGAGAGCCACGTTGCAGAGGCTGGCCGACTGTGGGCTCACTCTCCACAAGAAAAAGTGCGCCTTCTATCAGGGGTCGATAGACTTCTTTGGCTATGTCTTTTTGAGAGAAGGGCTCCGGGTCGACCCTTGCAAGGCAGAAGCCATCAGGAGCGCCCCAGTGCCACAGAATCCCACCGAAATAAGAAGCATCCTAGGGATGGTGACACACTGTGGGAGGTTCCTTCCGAACCTCGCTACCATATCTGAACCACTCCGACAACTGACCAAGACTGGAACACCTTGGGAATGGACACCCAGAGAGGAGGCGGCGTTTCAAGGCATCAAGAAAGCTCCCCTCGACCAAACAACGATGGCCTACTTTCACCCCAAAAGGAAGACAGAACTTGTAGTCGATGCTAGCCTGGTGGGGCTCAGGGCGGTTCTCCTGCAGGAATTCACCAAAGGAACCTGTGTCCCCATGGCTTATGCCAGCCGTGCGCTGTCTGCAACAGAAACAAGATACGCGCAGATAGAGCGGGAAGCTCTAGCGATAAGATGGGAATGCCAGCATTTTCATCGGTACCTGTAAGGCCACCCCTTTCGAGTGATAATGGACCACAAGCCCCGCATACCACTGTTCAGCGGGTTCATGCACCTGGCACCCCCAAGGATCGAAAGGTGGGCCGTCCAACTCCAGGCGTACTCGTTCCAGCTGCTATACCGACCAGGGGCAGACAACCCGGCTGACTTTCTGTCAAGACACCCCACGCCAAAGGAGGGAGAACCCATCCCGAGTGACACCGCAAACACGGAGGCCTTTGTCTGCATGGTCGAAGACAATGCCTGCCCCCTGGCAATAACTAAAGAGGATCTATGCGGCGCTACGGAAGCAGACTACACCATGAGAAGAATCAAAGAGGCCCTCAAAAAGGGACAGTGGCATCGATTCCTGGACGGTCTCTCTCTACTCACTGCAGAAGAACAGAATTCCCGACGCCAAATATGGAGAGTACGACACGAACTCAGCATCAGTGGGTCCGGGCTGGTCCTAAGAGGGCAGAGGATCGTGGTGCCTAAGGATCTACACCAGCGGATGGTCGTGCTAGCCCATCAAGGTCATCAGGGCACAGCCAAGACAAAGGCCAGGCTCAGGGCAAAGGTGTGGTTCCCTGGCATGGACAACCTGGTGGACGAAGAAGTCAGGAAGTGTCATCCCTGCACTATCACCGGGGGAGACCCCGCTCCCGCGATCACGGAAGAACCATGCTGCACGCCATGGGCCAAGATCAGCGTCGACTTTAGGAGCTTCCCGGACGGGCGGCACACCATAGTTGTCATGGACTCTTTATCCAAATTCCCAGTGGTGGAGGTGATACCGTCCATGGCATTCGCACACGTCCAACCAGCCCTGGAAAAGATCTTCGCCATGTTTGGACTGCCGGAGGAAGTAAAGTCCAACAACGGACCCCCGTTCCAGGGTCAGGACTTCCATGACTTCCTAGAATGTCGAGACACCGCCGCATTACACCTCAGTGGCCTCAAGCCAACGGCGAGGTCAAGCGATTCATGAGAACACTCAACAGAGCTCTCCAAATTGGCGTGGATCAGCACCAAGATCCGGAGACGTGCCTACACCAGTTCCTGCTCGCCTATCGGCAGACACCTCGCTCAACAACAGGGTGTGCCCCGGCCTCGCTTCTGCTGAAGCGCTCCCCAAGAGACCTCAACCCCGAGGACCCCGATTGGACGCCGCCAAATTTAGATGTCGAGCGCGCCCAACAAAAGCGAAGAACCACTAACGAGAAGGCGACTGTGAGAAGAGGATCCCGGACTCCGGTTGTGCGCGTAGGATCCCGGGTGGTCCTCAAAGATCGCCACCCTGGCTGGAAGTTCCGCACGCCCTTCGAACCGGAGGTGTGGACTGTCACCCGAGTGGAGGGCACCATGGTTACGGCTGAGCGAGGATGCCACACGGTGGTACGAAACGTGTCCTGGTTCAAAGAAGCACCAGGAGCCCCGCGCGCTAGCAGGGCATCCCCTGAAGAAGTAGACGAACCGGTGAATGGGGTACCGGATCCGGCAGGAAACCGGAGTGCAAGTCCGTCGCGGATCTCCGGAGGTGAAGCGACCAGTGCCGAAGGGGAAAGCCCCAGAGACTCACCACAGAGTGATGAGACAGAGGGATCCCCGGAAAACACCATAGCTGATACCGGTGAACGACCGTCTCGGAGCCAACGATACCTGCTCCGACCCAACCCCGCGCCCAGCCAGAAGTTAAGAGACTTTGCGTGTTGAAGCGCTAGTCGCGGGTGAACCCAAGCCAAGACTGCAGCAGCCTGATTTGTGGTTGTATTGTAAACTTTTGTTCTGATGTTCCTATCCTCTTTTCTCTTCACGTTTCCAGTTATTCTTTATCTAAAGGAAAGGAGGGATGTAGAGGGCCATCCGGCCGCTACACTACATTGTAGCCACACACCACCCCTTGTGACCGGGCTCGGTCTGAGGGTATAAATAAATGGGCCCCTGGTCGCACGTGACCTTCGGCTGACACTAGCCAATGAGTGAACGTGTCATCATTTATATCCCCAAAGAAGGCCGTTGTCCTTACCACAGTGCCGCACCCGTTACAGAGGACCAAGGACCAAAAACCGCTGCCACCAACTTTGGCACAACAAAAACGCGTAACATCAGAAGATCAAAAAAGGAGGACCGGAAGGTTCGATTCATACACAGGTGGCTGCCGATTAATACACATGTGTTTTATAGAGAGGATTTTACGAATCTCTCTTTCAGAACAAGCAGCTACTGGAGTTCCTGAAGGAGGGATTTAGCATGAGAAAACCAGAAAAACCACACTGCTAATCTAGCAGCATTTTCTTTCTTTCTTTCCTTCAGTCTAGATAACTGAGTTTTAGCTTAGCGGCAGCCATGAATGGAGAGATGTGCTGAGAGCTGGCTGGACAGGGCAAGTCCTGATCATGTTTCTTGATGATGGTTGTGTCTCTGGATTCCTTGGAGGTTGTGGAGATATCCCCCAGTCAGAAGTTATGGCGTTCCTCCAAAGGGGGATCAGTAGTCGAGATCACATTCTTAAAACTCGGAAGCGGGTATGGATGCCAAGCGGAGTGAAATTTTATCTTGGCAAAGCAGCAGTAAGGGAAGGCTACTACAAGACAAGGAAATTGGATAAAAGAGATGATGGATGAGTAGCTTAGTAGTGCAAGAAGGGAACTTGACAGCGGCAATGAGTGTGTGTATATTCTCTACTTTGGAGGAGGAGAAGAAGATAGCTAAAATGTCACACAATTTATATTCCTATCCACACCTTCCTCCCTCGCAAGCAACCGTTTCTGCACCATCGCATTACTTTTGATCACAGTACGAAAACAGCTCTTGGTTTCATTGGTCCTAGTATAAAGAAAACACATTTGAGCTCAAAACTGATAAATAAAATAAAAAAATCTTTAATCACAGTTAGTAGACTGAAAAATGAAGAATACAATCTGAAATACAAATATCTTCGAATCCATGATATCAAAATGAAGCACCATTATCAAGAATGTTACCTGAAATATAAGTAAGAAATCAACTAAAACTTAAGAAAATTATATTACGAAAGTACCTCAAAACAAGTATTGGCAAAGCAAATGGGTATTACTTTCATGTGATAGCATATGCAAGCACAGACATGCACACATGAAGTTTGAATGGATTGCCACAGTTAAGCCAACCCTCCTAGCATTGTGAAACCATGTCTGCATTTCTCTTAAAATTTAAGGCTAAAGTAAAAAAAACGTTATTCTAGCAGCAACAAGCCAAAATTTGTTCAAAAAGACAAGTAAATATTGTGCTGATCACCCAGCAGTGTATACAGTATCTTCAAAATTCCCACACACTGGCCCTTCTCCATCAAGAAAACTCGATGAGTTCACTGCTTGTCACTAAATAATGCATTAATCTGAAAGTTGTGAGTCTGCATCAGGCAAATCATTTCATTCATCCTTCCAAAGTCAGCGAATTCAGTGTCACAAAATACTAACATTGTTTCTTTACTGTTACAAATGGCACAATTGAAGCCCTACATAAAACAAGTTCTTCCTCATATTAAAATGATAGAAAACTGAGTGACAGCACATGCAGCAGGACAGAGGCTTTGACTTCATGCGGTCACTACATGCTTACAGGGGCGTAGTTTAGACAGTAAGATTGGGGGGGGGGTGAGCTTTAGATTTTCTGACCATCAGGCTGGCATATAATGTTTAAATACATTTACGACAAGAAGGAGAATGCATGAGAGGGGCCCAAGGGGCAGTGGAAAGGGAGAGATAAGTGGATTGGTAGGAGTGCTAAGAGAGAAAACACAATATTTTGGAAAATAACCAATATTTTTGAGGACTTTCAAAACAGAGAGGGAGAGTGTGGCCTACTGACCCCTCGTGTGTAAAATTCCAGTGTAATTTGTAATCCAGAAACTTGCAGTGATTTCCCATGCACATGTCAAGTGCATGTGTGTGTAGAGTATGTATAAAGAAGATATCTGGTAGTAGGACTCTAGGTATGTGTGAGTACTGAAGACAGTGGGATCCATTTTGGATTACCATGGTCTAGCATGGCACAAGACCGGGGATAAAGACAGCCTAAACTGACAGTGGAAGTGCATTTTCTGCAGTCCTATGGCTGGAGGGTTGAGATCCAGACACCAAAGTGAAGAGGATGGAGGAAGGACTTCCTTTAGAAATTCCATGAAGCCTTTATATCAAAAGTCTGCTGATTTGGTTTTCCTGAGCTCCCCCATTTGATATATAGTAGGAGTGAAGGGTGGGACTGCAGTTTCTGTTGTTAAAGGGAAAGACGTCTCTAGGTCAGGCTTGCCTTTTTTTCTGCCTGTGAATATTGCTTTAGACAGATTACAACAGGCAGGTGCAGAAAGGTCTCAATTCATTGTGCTCATGTGGTGGGTGCTTCTGCTTAAAGTCAGCCCCAGTGCTATCTGCTGTGAGAAGCCTAACGTTACACAAAGGCTGTCAAGAAAGCAATCTGGCAAGGACACTTGAAAACAGAACCAACCAAAACTGGTTCTGAAGTTTGAGACAGTGGGTCCACAACCCCTGTTTGGAACAAACTCACAAGTTCTTGGGAGTGCTCTCCAGAGTACTTGAATAGCTGCTGTGTAATCAGGACTGGTGTCTGCCTGTCAGCCAGTCTCCAAGAGGTGAGGGGACATCATCTGATGTCTTCCCTTTTTGTTGGAGGCACTGAGGGTCTCCCAGGTGCCTAGTAGCCTGCCTGCCTGCTGGGAGAAAGAAGGAATGTACCTTGCTCTGCAGTAGGAGACACACTGAAGGAGGAAAAACCCAGCATATTCCCAAAGTCATTAGCGACCTACATTATTAGTTGGTCCCACCTGCTGTCTCTGTGAGATGCCTACCTGAGAATTGCCCCTAATACTGCACCAAATCAATTGTGGCCATGTATGCTGTGAGCCACTGCAACCAATGCTAGAAAACTAAGAAGTCACACTGCTGCTGTGTGAGTCTGATTGCTGTCACTGGATGTTGCCGCTCTTAACCTGGTTGGCCTAGAGGCTGAAACTGCACATTGCCTGTGTGAGCCCGATTGACCTAGGAGGACATATATGCATGCATGTGCTGAGCCTGAACACTCTGAGAGGCCGAACCTGCATGTTGCCTCTGTGAATCTGATTGACATAGAAGGCTGCAACTGCTGGAGAGGCCATGCTGTGACACCAGGACCTGCCATGTTGCTTTCACCCACAATGTCGGTCACAAAGAGAGGCTATCGTAGAGACAGAAGGCTCAGCCTGCACCCGTCTCACAACTTGACCTGCAAGAACCAGCATTCAGGCCATGTGAGGCTTCACCTGTGATTGGAGTAACAGGGCTGAGACACGCTCAAAGAAAACCATGGGCAAAGACTTGAGGCTTTCTGCCCAAAGTAAACTAGGGGAAAGAAAAAGCGACTGTGTTGTGCTTCTAAGTCCACGGCAGTACTTACATCTCTGTCCTGGGCTTTTCTTTCAAGATGACTCCAGGTGTAACCCATTACCCAAGAAAGGTGACCTGAGTACCTGCGCAAACTGTAGACGTATAAGTCTTCTATCAAGTCCCGGCAAAGTGTTCAACAGAGTCATCCTGAACTGAATGAGGTCAACGCTCAGTTGCGAGACAAGCAAGCTGGCTAAGGTAAAGATAGAGGTTGCACAGACCAAATTCCACATCATTGAGCAGTAAATGGAATGGAACTCCCTCTTCATTGACTAAGAGAAGGCATTCGACAGCAAGGACAGAGAAACCCTTTGGAAACTCCTCCACCACTACGGTGTGCCAGATAAACTTGTAAGAATCATCAGGAACTCTTAAGAGACAATGACCAGCAAGATAGTCAATGGAGGACAACTCACAAATGCCTTCCAAGTGAGGGCTGGAGTCTGACAGGGTTGTTTGCTCTTGCCTTTTTTCTTCCTGCTGGCGATGGACTAGATCATGAAGACATCCACAGCAAGGGGGAAGAAATGGGATCCAGTGAACACTTTGCCGCACCTCAATGTCCTGTGCTTGGCAGACAACCTGGCCCTACTCTCCCATACCCATTCACAGATGCAAGAGAAGACCGACAATATGACAGTCGCATCAGCACTACTTGACCTCCAGATCCACAGGGAAAAACCAAGATCCTGAAGGCTAATATGGCTAGCACAACTGCAGTCACTCTTGCAGGTGATGCACTGGAAGAGGTTGAGACCTTCAACTGCCTGGGCAGTGTCTTAGACAAGCAGAGTGAGAGCAGCACAGGCGCCCACATCAAGGCAAGAATCGGCAAAGCAAGGGCTGCCTTCATTCAGCTAAGGAAGATCTGTAGCTCCAAGGACCTAACACTGTAAACCAAGATCAGGCTTTTTAACACCAACATAAAATCAGTCCTTCAGTATGGCATAGAAACTTGAAGGACAACAGTGACCACCACCAACAAAATCCAGAACTTCAGCCATACCTATCTGAGGAAAATCCTCCAAATTCGCTGGCCAAACACCATCAGCAAAAATGACCTAAGGCAGCAGACTTTCCCACTCTCTGCTCATGAAGGCATCATGAAAAGACGCTGGGGCTGGACAGATATCACCCTCCACAAGCTTGCATTAAAAACCACCAGGCAATCCCGGACCTGGAACCCTCAAGGGAAAATGGAACAGAGGGAGGCCAAGAAACACATGGCGTTGATGCCTCGAGGCTGACTGCAAATCCATGGCAGTAACAGTGATATAATCTGCAGTTCTGCCTAATTCACACATCTGTCACCTGACACTGGGGAATGTATGTTCTAGGGTTATCCAGCTAAGGAGAAGATACTGGAGCGAGAAGTCCTGGAGATACTGGAACGAGAAGTCCTAGGATTACCCATTTGGGGAGAACATACTGGAGTGAGAAGTTGTGGTGCTTTCTGAAGAAAGCAGCCAGGGATACAACTCTGTATTCACATACTAGAATTGTTTGTGGACATTTAGTTCTGGTCTGTGATTAAAGTACTTGCTTTTACTAAAAGGAAAGTAGTTAGCTAGGCATTAATTTATTGTGTCTGTTGGTTGATTGTTGAGTTCTGAAATCTTGTCCCCCCACATCATCTCTCTGAAACGTTTGTAATATGACTGCTTGTACGTAAAGAATTGTACTGGCCCTGTTTACATAGCCATAGTAGGACAGACCCCAAATCACCAGTAACAAATGACCTCAACCACCACAGTTAGGAGCCCAGTGGCCCCTGCCTTCCCTGAATAGAGCCTGAAAACGTGATAAACTTGATATAAGATGTGTTCAATTAGATGGGAACTCTCTAGATGATAGTAATATAATAGTGCATGGTATTGTATCATTTTTGATGTTGAATTTGTACTGTGTAAATACATAAATAATTTTAAAAAAATCAAGAAATCAACATTGGCTCAAACATCGACTGCACTAGTGGCATTATGACATCCTCAGGCGCCCCTAAAAAGCTTGTTTTAAATATAATTAGAACACACATCTTCTGCTGCAAATCACCTGATCAATCTCGCTTTATCCACTTTAAGAATCCATCTTCTGCACTTAGAAAGTTCAGAAAATTGAGACTGTCATTCAATTGAGAGAAATTCATTGCAATACCTCCTGATCTCCCTCACCTCTTGCCACACTTGGACTCTGCTGCTGTTCCTTCAGTTGTCACCATTTAGTTTAGAAGAGTTTGTTTTTATAAAACATTTTATTGGCATTTATGGTACTCATAAAACAATAAAGTAAAAAAGATGAATTGGCTATCAGTACTCTGGCCATTTATCACCCTGTTGCAACATGTATGGAAGTTGCGACGGCGATAACCGTGTATATCGTCTGCTGCCTAGTGTGGTTAAAAGTCTGTCCCTTTCAGTTGGGACAAAGATATTCTGCCCATACCTTTTCCATACCTTCTAGTGCTTTAGGGGGCACCTTCTGGCTACATGTATGAGCAGTTCAAGTATTCTTCAGTTGCCCATGCCAGCTTTCAATTTATTTATGTTTGGGGCTTCTGGCTTTCCCCAGTTCTGGGATATGTATCGCTTTGACAAAACAACCCCGTCATACCCAATGAAGCTCAAGCCTTTCAAAATAATAAACAGCGCCATTTGCGAGGTAAGTGTGATGTGACTGTCAAGCACCTCTGCTCATGCATGTTTAAACTCGTCACTGAAGATTTTAATGATACAACAGCCCCACAGTGTATGGTACGAATCTCCCTCCCTCTCATCACACAGGCATGTTGAAGGAGCGTCCCTGTTCATACGTCATAGTCTTTGCCTGCTGAAGTACTATAGATGTATGTATGCATTTGAATTGTGCTAGGCGGAATCTTGTCAAGATGGCAATATCCAAGGATGCCATGAGCACATCTCGCCACTCACTCTTTCAAGACGACCAGGTCTGCCTCTCAGGCTAGTCTAAGGATGTGGGGATATCAGGGGTGTGTGTGAATGATCAATGACCTTGTTGTGTCAATGCGGTAGGAAATCTCAATGGAACAGAACCTTAGGTGACGTTCCAGAATAGAATGCGTAAGGTGTAAAACTGCAGATGTGGAATGTTGAAGGACATAGCTGAGAAAGATGTCATTACATTTACTTCACTGTGTTCTGTCATCCTGTGGGCCTATTTTCGTATGGAATAAAGCAAAAATATTTAAACTATTACTTGTTTGGTGTGATCTCATCCCCACTACAATTTGGCGACGACTCAGAAGAAAACACGCTTTATTGGCATACTGGCATTTTAGCAGATCTACCAGAAATGTTTTAATCGGCATGACACATCAGATTAAGATTGAAAGTGCCAGATGAATAGCAAGTATTTTAATGTGTATGGTAGACTTTATAAGAGTGTGGAAGTTTTCGCAATGTGCGGTGTGAAAGAATTTCAATGGTCGTTACAGTGTGTTCCCAATGTAGAGGAGTCTGTTGCAGCGTGAGGCATTTCTTTGAAAGCAGGCGCGCACTGAAGTTGGAGCCGGTAGGGCAATAGGCATCCAGCGCTAGTGACGCGCACACTCACCTCACGTGCAACCGGCATCAAGTGGTATTGACACGCATGGTCTTCTCAGGTACTGTCACTTGTTTCTATTCTTTCTCTCCTTGCTCCTCTACTGCTGACGCTGGGCTACACTTATATTCAAGCCCCATCTCCCAATGAAAGTACGTTGTATGCGGAGCGTCCATCTTTTGGGAAAGACGGTCATTGGGTTGCCTGTCTTTTGCGATAGGCACGCCTTGAAAACTTTCATTCTTTTCTACTCTCATTTACAGGCACGCTGTTACTATGTGTTGGACTTGGCCCTTTTTGGCAGGTTCACCCCTGAACTTTTTGCCTGGTCTGTAACCTAGTGTTGGTGGTTTTAGGCCTCTGGGCACTTTCGCACTGTGGTCCAGTGGAAAGTGCGTGCGCGCTCTGTGCACATTTAGTGAGATTGGCCTGCCTCCCATAGGAATGCATTGGGGATATGTGTGTCCATGGTAATTCCTGGTGTGAGAGGAGTGCAGGGGCGAGTTTAGTATGTGCGAACTCGTGAGAATAAATGCTGCGCAATGGTGTGCGCAGATTTATTATAACTGGTGTAGAAATGCCACTTCTAGAAGTTGGCATTTATGTGTGCTCTGTGTCTGCCTGCCTGATGTGAATTGCATGTCTGGCTTGTGAGTGACAGGGGCTGGGAGGTGTGTGTGGCTCCAGGAGGGGCAGGGTGAGTCAGCGCAGGGCTGAATAGGGAGATCTGCATCTAGATGGGAGGGAGGAGTTGCACCTGGGACCTGAATAGGGCTGTGCCTTCCCTCCACAATGCTGGCTCCACCCCCTGTGGTGCGTCTGATGTCCCTAGCCTGTCCTGTGAAAGGAGAGAGGAGCTGAGCAAAACAAAGTGCTCCAAAGCTCCCCCAAACCAGTTGTATCTGGTTCCCCCAAACCCTGTGCTGGGACACAAAGGAAAATGCTGTATAAAAGAAGGGGCTGTGACCCCATGAAAGTGTGCAGTTCCTGGTTGCTGGTCCTACGGGGCGTGCTGCTGTTGGGGCCCAGGGGGTCTGCCAGGAGGGCTTGCCTCCCTGGGCCCTGCATTGCCCCTTCACCTTTGAGGACTTTTTGCTTCATGTAGCGCCTGGAAGCGCTATCCTGTAATTGCCCAGCCGAGCAGGAGCGGGGCTGTGCAGCGCGAGGCTGCTCGCCTCGTGGGAGGGAATCCCGATGCGAGGGATTCCCCCGTGATACTCAAGTGCGCGGGTGCCCACCCCGCGTCTTTGCCTTTTACCGATGGAGCGGGAGCCCACCCCGCTCTATATATTAATTTCCGAGGGAGCCTACCCCTCATGGCCGCAGCCGAGAAGAAAACGTTGCCGGGCCGCTGCCAGCGCGACCCGGAAGTCAGGCAACCTTGTCTGCGACGTGGGCGGGGCCGGCGGCAGGACCGGAAGTGATGGCGGTACCGGTGCGGGGCTCCCACGAGCGAGGGGAGCCCCGGTGTGCAGAGAAAGGGAGAACGGGAGCCCACCCGCCTCCCGGCGAAGCACCGGAGAAGTCCTGAGCCCTAGGAGAGGGCCCAGGCAGAAGAACAGTGACGGAGCCTCCAGGCTCCACGGTGAAGTCCCGGTCCCAGGAGGGGGACCGGGTGAAGAGGAGCACACGCCCAGAGAGAGCCTCCCCGACCAGAGCCGGTGAGTAGGGCTCCGTGGGGGCGACGGCTCTTGGGTATTGTGGTACCCGTGGGGCACGGAGTCAGAGCGGCCCCGTCTGGCAGCGGGCCGCTCCAACGTTGGGCATACCTGCTCCCAGATCGGAGCATATTATCGGTGCTCGCGCTCCCGCCCCAGCTGCCCCGCCTGACAGTGGGCAGCTGCAGCATTTTGCCGCATTCCCCTGGTGACAGAGTCCCAGTGGGGACCCCAAGGGCACAGAGGTGCCCATGCCGCGTTTGAGGGTCACAGCTGCGCCGCACCAGCGCGGGCAGCTGCTGAGGATGGGGCATGTTGGCTTCCAGAGGGCCCCAGAGTCTTGGGGCACATCGAGGCGCATTGTCGGCGCCTGGGCGGTCCCGCCAGAGAGCGGGCCGCCCCAACGATGGGGGCATGTGTTGATTGTCATGTGGGGGTCCAGAGGGCACAGAGGTGCCGGGCCCCCTTGATAAGAAGTGCCACAGCTGCACCGCACCAGCGCGGGCAGTTGCAACCCTTGGGCACAATTAATCCAAAGTCCCCGAGGGGGACAGGAGGCACAGAGGTGCCAGGCCTGCCCGTGATTCACAGCCTCCCAGCAAGTAGTGGGCAGCTGCAACGTTTAGGCAACAGGTCTGAGGGGGCGTTCTTGCATAAAGATAGGAGTGAGGTGCACACCTATGCCCCAGCGCAATTACGCGCTTTTGGATATTGCTGCATTGGCAGCTGAACTCTGACTTTGGACCTAGGGCATGTGAGCCCTAGAGAAGGCCGTTGGCCAGGTGGGTCAGGGATTATGTGGTGCTAGGAAATGTGATGCATTTACCCTGATTTACGCACCCTGTGTTATACCTCTAGCTGTGTGTTCAGATTGAGGTTGTTTGGCATATTATGGTTTATGCTAGTGATTTTATTATTACCTAATGCGTTTAGGTTGTGAGTTATTCTCTACTGTGATTTACGCCCCTAATGTGAGTTATACTTAGGAGGTTAGGGTCTAATGTGTTTAGACTGATGAGAGGATTGCATCATGTATTTATGCTGGTGAGGTTGGCGCAGAATGTAATTCGCGCCTAATATGATACTGTGCATAATGTAGTTTCTGTTACAGGCGGATGCTAAGTACAGGGGTTACCAGTGATTACTGGTTGTACGTTTATGATGTGTTCTACATTTATTATAAGTGATACATATTCTAAGTTCGCTTTGTGCTGGTTCTGACAGTGGTCCAGTTGGCCCTGTCAGGTGTAAATAATCCCTTGTAAATATGACCTAGTGCCAGGTGGCACGATGTATATTATGTGAGTACTATTCTAATGTGTTATGATAATACAAAGGCTATTTTTGATATAACCTTGTGTGGAGTTCCTTCTTGTGGTGTGCCTGGTATGTTGTTGCTGTGTGCGTGCGCAAACGCTTTACACATTGCCTCCGGGATAAGCCTGACTGCTCGTGCCAAGCTACCAAGGGGGTGAGCAGGGGTTATCTTTGGCGTGTAACACCCTCGCCCTGACTAGAGTGGTGGTCTCTGCCTGGCTTTGGCGCAAGCCTTAGCCAACCAGAGATCCCATTTCTAACATTGGTTGTCAGCGGTGAGGATAGGACTTGCGTTTGCGCAGTACCACAACGACAACTGGCTGCACTACAAAGCTCTGCATTTTAGATAGTCACATGGAAAGGGATTATTGTTTCTGAGTTAGTTTTAAGAGTCATTTCTTTTTGAAATGTGTTTCTTGTGCACTATGAGTTGAGTGTACTGCCAAGGACAGAAACCAGAGAATCTGGAGGAGTGACTGCCCTTGTGCAGACTGCTATTGGGTTGGCCTAAAGCTGGAGGAGGGACTGCCCTTGAGCCATGGTGTTGGTTCTTGGGTTGGCCTGCAGCTGAGGGAGGGACTGCCCCTGTGCTGTCTGCTAGTTCTTGGGTTGGCCTACAGTGGGGACTTAATTGGTATGGAGTCACTAGCTCGGGAGGGTAGATTATCCCCTAAGTGCAGTGTGAGTTTTCTGGATTCACCAGTAAGGGTGGGATCCAGTGGTGGCAGCGAAGTGTGTGTCCAGTGCATGAAGTCCCCGTCCCGTTCCCAGAGTATGGTACCTGGTGCTCAGTAAGAGGGGTGCAGGTTGAGATTCAGGGACAGTAAGGAACTGTCTCACCAGTCTGGGGGGTGTGTGTGGATGAGTGATGTGCTGCTGGACGCTGGAGTGAGTTCTCTGAAATAAGGAGCTTGCATGGGGGAGTGACCCTAGAGGAATGGTGCAGGTATCTCCCAACCCGTGTGGTGGAGATGGTTCAGAGGAACACAACTAGGAACCGTTATAGTGAGGAGGTTGCAAGGCCTCACATCATGTCCTGCGAGGAAGGTGTGAGACTGGGCCGTATTCCGAGCCTCAATCTCAAGTCTCCGGTACTGGATGGTTCTTAGAAGGAACACCAGGAAAGGAACCTAGTCTGTCCTGTTGGACTGTTCTGTGTGGGGGATCTCCCCGTGGTAGGTGAGCTGGAAGTGGTTCCAATAAGAGTGGCTCGGGTATCTTCCAGTCCTGTGGGGTGGAAGAGGTTCAGTGTAGCCCAGCTAGGTCCCAGTGGAATGGGAGGGGTGTAGGGGCTCACGTCCGGTCTCAGTGGAGACGGAGTGAGTGTGGGACGGTGTGTCCCACGGTGGCCCGAAACCCCGTCTCAGGGCCTGTAGGGTTCCCTAGGGGAGCGCCAGGTCGGGGGCCTAGGCTGTACTTGTAGGCCATTTGAGGAGGATCTTCTAGTCTCTAGAGGACGTGGAGCGTCTGTAACCAGAGCTCCAGCAGTCCTGGTGCTAGGCAGCACCGCTCCTAAGTGGAGGGTGCAGAAGTCCTGATTGAGGGGTGAGAGGGGGAGAGGTTCCCCAGTGGAAGAACCAGTGGGTCCAGAGGGGCCATGGGGACACCACTTCTGCCCTGGGTTTGTGCCCGGCAGACTGTCACACGACACATTAGTTATGTGTCACCCTCGGGGGGCATGCGTGCTCCCCGGGAAGTCCTGGTTCGCCGGGCATCTGACCAAAGGGTAGCGTCCCTGGGTTGGGAGCCAGGTTCAGGTGTTTGCCTGACCTGGACGGCAGGGCGACTGTAATCAGTGTCCTGGCCGGTTTGCCTTTTAGGGGTACCACTCCAGTTGGGAGGGTATCGGACTCTGGGAGGGGGTGCAGAGGAGGGAGTCCTCGCCTCTGACCCCGGTGCATCCGGTGAATTTGGATCCCAGGTGGTAGGCCAGTTGATGGAGAGAGGTCCTGAACTGGTGGGAGAGTTGTGTTCTGGTGGGTGCTTCCCCTGGGAGGGTGCGGAACCCCAGAAGTAGAGGTAGGGTGAGGAGACGCTTCGCCCGTGACCTCTGGTCAGCCTGAGGGTGCGGACCCTAGGTTGAAGGATCAGTGGTAGTTTGGAACTACACTGAGGAAGAGTGGAGAATGGCTGTTGTATGCCAGGGGTTACTGCCCCCCACTCTGGATTGGCAGGGACCCGTGGCATCTGGGTGGCCTAGGGCCTGGTCCTGGCCGTGGACAACTAAGGAGTACCGGTGGGGTAGCCTAGTTGGTCCTGAGTTTTTTTAATTAGTTGGATTCCATGGGTTCCAAGTGGCGTAGAACCGGAGGGTGTCCCTGCAGTGCGGGCCTGCGTCCGTGTTCTATCGCCCCAAGCAGGGAAGCCCATCAAGGTGGTGATTGGTCTGCCCTGCGTTTTGGCTGGAAGGGGGTTGTGTTGGACTTGGCCCTTTTTGGCAGGTTCACCCCTGAACTTTTTGCCTGGTCTGTAACCTAGTGTTGGTGGTTTTAGGCCTCTGGGCACTTTCGCACTGTGGTCCAGTGGAAAGTGCGTGCGCGCTCTGTGCACATTTAGTGAGATTGGCCTGCCTCCCATAGGAATGCATTGGGGATATGTGTGTCCATGGTAATTCCTGGTGTGAGAGGAGTGCAGGGGCGAGTTTAGTATGTGCGAATCTCGTGAGAATAAATGCTGCGCAATGGTGTGCGCAGATTTATTATAACTGGTGTAGAAATGCCACTTCTAGAAGTTGGCATTTATGTGTGCTCTGTGTCTGCCTGCCTGATGTGAATTGCATGTCTGGCTTGTGAGTGACAGGGGCTGGGAGGTGTGTGTGGCTCCAGGAGGGGCAGGGTGAGTCAGCGCAGGGCTGAATAGGGAGATCTGCATCTAGATGGGAGGGAGGAGTTGCACCTGGGACCTGAATAGGGCTGTGCCTTCCCTCCACAATGCTGGCTCCACCCCCTGTGGTGCGTCTGATGTCCCTAGCCTGTCCTGTGAAAGGAGAGAGGAGCTGAGCAAAACAAAGTGCTCCAAAGCTCCCCCAAACCAGTTGTATCTGGTTCCCCCAAACCCTGTGCTGGGACACAAAGGAAAATGCTGTATAAAAGAAGGGGCTGTGACCCCATGAAACCCTGGTTGCTGGTCCTACGGGGCGTGCTGCTGTTGGGGCCCAGGGGGTCTGCCAGGAGGGCTTGCCTCCCTGGGCCCTGCATTGCCCCTTCACCTTTGAGGACTTTTTGCTTCATGTAGCGCCTGGAAGCGCTATCCTGTAATTGCCCAGCCGAGCAGGAGCGGGGGCTGTGCAGCGCGAGGCTGCTCGCCTCGTGGGAGGGAATCCCGATGCGAGGGATTCCCCCGTGATACTCAAGTGCGCGGGTGCCCACCCCGCGTCTTTGCCTTTTACCGATGGAGCGGGAGCCCACCCCGCTCTATATATTAATTTCCGAGGGAGCCTACCCCTCATGGCCGCAGCCGAGAAGAAAACGTTGCCGGGCCGCTGCCAGCGCGACCCGGAAGTCAGGCAACCTTGTCTGCGACGTGGGCGGGGCCGGCGGCAGGACCGGAAGTGATGGCGGTACCGGTGCGGGGCTCCCACGAGCGAGGGGAGCCCCGGTGTGCAGAGAAAGGGAGAACGGGAGCCCACCCGCCTCCCGGCGAAGCACCGGAGAAGTCCTGAGCCCTAGGAGAGGGCCCAGGCAGAAGAACAGTGACGGAGCCTCCAGGCTCCACGGTGAAGTCCCGGTCCCAGGAGGGGGACCGGGTGAAGAGGAGCACACGCCCAGAGAGAGCCTCCCCCGACCAGAGCCGGTGAGTAGGGCTCCGTGGGGGCGACGGCTCTTGGGTATTGTGGTACCCGTGGGGCACGGAGTCAGAGCGGCCCCGTCTGGCAGCGGGCCGCTCCAACGTTGGGCATACCTGCTCCCAGATCGGAGCATATTATCGGTGCTCGCACTCCCGCCCCAGCTGCCCCGCCTGACAGTGGGCAGCTGCAGCATTTTGCCGCATTCCCCTGGTGACAGAGTCCCAGTGGGGACCCCAAGGGCACAGAGGTGCCCATGCCGCGTTTGAGGGTCACAGCTGCGCCGCACCAGTGCGGGCAGCTGCTGAGGATGGGGCATGTTGGCTTCCAGAGGGCCCCAGAGTCTTGGGGCACATCGAGGCGCATTGTCGGCGCCTGGGCGGTCCCGCCAGAGAGCGGGCCGCCCCAACGATGGGGGCATGTGTTGATTGTCATGTGGGGGTCCAGAGGGCACAGAGGTGCCGGGCCCCCTTGATAAGAAGTGCCACAGCTGCACCGCACCAGCGCGGGCAGTTGCAACCCTTGGGCACAATTAATCCAAAGTCCCCGAGGGGGACAGGAGGCACAGAGGTGCCAGGCCTGCCCGTGATTCACAGCCTCCCAGCAAGTAGTGGGCAGCTGCAACGTTTAGGCAACAGGTCTGAGGGGGCGTTCTTGCATAAAGATAGGAGTGAGGTGCACACCTATGCCCCAGCGCAATTACGCGCTTTTGGATATTGCTGCATTGGCAGCTGAACTCTGACTTTGGACCTAGGGCATGTGAGCCCTAGAGAAGGCCGTTGGCCAGGTGGGTCAGGGATTATGTGGTGCTAGGAAATGTGATGCATTTACCCTGATTTACGCACCCTGTGTTATACCTCTAGCTGTGTGTTCAGATTGAGGTTGTTTGGCATATTATGGTTTATGCTAGTGATTTTATTATTACCTAATGCGTTTAGGTTGTGAGTTATTCTCTACTGTGATTTACGCCCCTAATGTGAGTTATACTTAGGAGGTTAGGGTCTAATGTGTTTAGACTGATGAGAGGATTGCATCATGTATTTATGCTGGTGAGGTTGGCGCAGAATGTAATTCGCGCCTAATATGATACTGTGCATAATGTAGTTTCTGTTACAGGCGGATGCTAAGTACAGGGGTTACCAGTGATTACTGGTTGTACGTTTATGATGTGTTCTACATTTATTATAAGTGATACATATTCTAAGTTCGCTTTGTGCTGGTTCTGACAGTGGTCCAGTTGGCCCTGTCAGGTGTAAATAATCCCTTGTAAATATGACCTAGTGCCAGGTGGCACGATGTATATTATGTGAGTACTATTCTAATGTGTTATGATAATACAAAGGCTATTTTTGATATAACCTTGTGTGGAGTTCCTTCTTGTGGTGTGCCTGGTATGTTGTTGCTGTGTGCGTGCGCAAACGCTTTACACATTGCCTCCGGGATAAGCCTGACTGCTCGTGCCAAGCTACCAAGGGGGTGAGCAGGGGTTATCTTTGGCGTGTAACACCCTCGCCCTGACTAGAGTGGTGGTCTCTGCCTGGCTTTGGCGCAAGCCTTAGCCAACCAGAGATCCCATTTCTAACACTATGCTATGATGTTGATTATTTATTTTATTTTTCTCTCTTTCGGTCTTCAAAGAATTTTGTTGCCTGGCAGAAGTTTTCATTTTGGGCTTGTTTTGGCCTACATTTGGGCTATTTTAAGCTGATGGGAGGATTGCCATCATTTAATCAAGAACGTCAACCTCAACTTCTTAAGTTTTAATATGGCACATAGTCAGTATATCAATCCACCTGGTGTATTTTTTGTAGAATCCAGGAAAGCAATATATTAAAATGGAAAAACTGGCACAGAAATTTTGAAAGTTATTTAATAGCAATAGATGGAAAAAAGTTTAGCGCAGAAAGAAAGAAGGCACTGATGTATGGTCTACTTAGCACAGCACAGCAAGAGGTCTTCTGCAATAATCCTGAAGAGGATGCACTGTAAGGGCAATTTATTCCCTCGGATGAATATACTGAGGCAGTCAAGAGAATGGAGAAACAGTATATCGCCGAACCAAGCATTATGGTGGAGAGACACACATTTCATATGAGGAAACAAGGAGATAATGAGAGTATTGAGGACTACATAGCAACATTACATATATTGGCCTCCACATGTGAATCTGGAGAAATGAGTGACATTTATATTAGGGACCAATTTGTTTTGCACTATTATTCGAAAAAAATACAAGAAAGGTTATTAGCATGTAGGAATCCTACTTTATCAGGAGTAATGGATCTTGCCAAGGGAATCAAAAGATCTATAACTTCGTCAAAAGTATTAGCTTCAGAGAACAATGAAACATCAAATGTATGTATGGTAAATGATAAAAAAAACATATTTAAAAAAAAAAGATTCAGGTAACACAGTTTGTAGTGGTGGTGAAAAGTGGAAAAACGGCAAGTTCACTTCAAAAATACACATTTTGTGTTATAGATGTGGTGCAAAGTCTCGTCTAGGTAATAATCCTAATTGTTCTGCTTTTGGGAAGAAATGTCTTAAATGTAAAAAAAATTGGCCATTTCTCAACTGTGTGCAAAAGCACAAAACCTAATATAAGTATAAACTCTGTAGAAGAATTTGATGAGATGTGTGTGAACATACTGGACTGCTTACTGTTGAGGCGAGTTCTAGTTCTACAAGATTCAAAGGGCCTTTGGGTATAGGTCATATGGGAGGAATTGAACTCAACATCATAGCAGACTCAGGGTCGTCTATCACAATTTTGGCAGAAGATATGTTTAACAAGTTGTGGAAGAGTGTGTCTTCACTCAAAACTGATATCAATCTCAAACCTTTTGGGGAATTTGAAATAATCATGTTAGGTTATTTTGAAGATGAGCTTGAATTTAGGGGACATTCTGTTAGAACAAAAATGTATGTTGCTGAGAATGGCAGGAACATTGTTGGATGGCAGGATTTGGGGAAATTAGGAATATGGCTTAAACCAGGTTCGGTGGACCCAATTTCCTTAGGAGACATGCCTTGAGTGTTGAGGAAAAAAATGAAGATCAATTGCAGAGTGATAGAATTTTGGAGATGCATGCGAAAGTATTTTCACCAAACATAGGTTGTATCAAAGGTTTTGAACATAGGATAAAAATTAAAAGTAATGCTGTTTCAGTGAGTCACAAAGTACGTAATGTACCATTATATGTAAAAAATTATCTTAAAGAACTATTAGATGAATTGTGCAGGAATAGTATAATTGAGCCAACTGACTCATCAGAATGGGTTTCTGCTATTGTGATCGCAAAAAAAGCAGGAGACATGAGGTTCTGTGCCGATTTGAGATCACTATACCAGAATATTCTAATTGATTGCCACCCTTTACCAAAGATCAATGAAATATTGGGAGCCATTAGTGGATCATCTTATTTCACCATAATTGAACTAAAGTCGGCCTATCATCAGGTCAAATTATCTCAAGACTCAAAGGACCTCACAACTTTTGTGACACCCTTTAGAGCATTCAGGTACTTGTGCATGCCGCTTGGCCTAGCGTCGGCCCCTAGTGTCTTAAAAAAATTAATGGATTTCTTATTTGGGTACATGTAGTGCAAACATTTCAAGATGACATCATGATATAATTTGTAATTTGTAATTCCTATTAGTAAAGCGCGAACATATCACCCACACAGGGTTTCAAGGCGCTGGGGGCCGTTGGGGAGATTTAGTGAGCTATTGCCCAGAGTCACATGATGCTGAGCTGAGCTGCCGCTGGGGATCAAACTGTGAGCCCCGTGCTCTGGAGTCGGCCTTCTCTGGCTGCTGCGCCACACCTCCTGCTCGCCAAAAGTGTTGAAGAACATAATAAGATTTTAGATTACGTTTTAAATATATTAGAATGTAGAGGAGTTACTGTTAGCAAAGATAAATGTAAGTTTTTGCAAACAAAGGTAGACTATCTAGCTCACACAGTATCTTCAGAAGGAATTTCACCTAAGATTGACAATGTAAAAGCAATCTGTGAAACACCATTAGCAGGGATGCTTTGATGCTTATGTATTTCTTGTTGAGCCACTTAGGTCACTGCTATGTAAAAAAGTAAAACTTGTCTGGGGTCAGGAACAACAGGAAGCTTTTAGTAAAGTTAAAAGCATGATAATGAATGTGTCATCTTTAAAAGCGTATGATTCTGAAGAAGAAAATGTGGTAACTGTTGATGCAAGTGCGTTTGGTCTTGGTGCCATTTTCGCACAAATATCGAAAGGGAAGGAACGAACTGTAGCATTTTTATCACGTACCTTAAAGAATGCTGAGGTATACTATAGTATCATAGAGAGAGACATTTTCACGTGTGTATGGGCAGTGGAAAAGTCAAAAACATACTTGTGGGGCAGAACATTTACGTCAGTAACTGATCACAAACCATTAATTTATGTGATGGATGGTTCTGGATGAGGAAATTCTAAGCCTTCATCAAGATTAGTCAGACTAATGTCTAAGTTGCAGGAATATAATTCTCAGATTAAACATATTTCAGGAGGCTTACATTTTAGGGCTGATTGTTTGACAAGGTTACCATTCTTTGAAGAAGATGAATATAACAACAGTGAAATGTACGAGGAATGTGTTGTTGATATGACTGATGCCATTCAAATGGCCAAAACGGTAATTACAGAAGATGAGTGGATAGAGGCTATGACGAAAGATGTTGTATTGCAGACAGTCATGGAACATGGAACCAAAGGTTGGCCCCCTATTAGAAATCTTGACAGGGTTATCAAACAATTTTGTCAGGTCAGGGATGAATTGACCATTGAGGGAAATTTGCTTAGGCGAAATGATTTGTTTATACCACCTTCAGGTCTCAGAAAGAAACTGATTGTTTTAACCCATGAGAGCAATCCAGGCTCAACATCCACAAACAAATTACTGAATAGATATTATTGGTGGCCGAGCATGGATTCTGAGGTAGATTTGCCTTTTGATAATTGTTTAGAATGTCTTAAATCAGATAAACATTGGAAATGTTTGAAAGAAGAGATGCATATGGTGGAAATTCCCAAAAGGCCTTGGTCAAAATTGGCCATTGATTTTGCAGGTCCATTTATTTGTTTGGATCAAGAAATGCATAATATTACAGTATTGACAGATTACTACACTACATGGATACACTATGAGTTTGTTGGCAATATCACAACCGATAGAGTCATTGATTTTATGAAAGAAATTTACCCAAAAGAGGGGTATCCAGATATTGTAGTGTAAGATAATGGAAAGTAGCTAATCTCGCAAAGAATGTTGTCATTTTTTGAAAAACACGGCCTTAAACAACAGAAAACACCTTTGTATAGTCTTGCTTCAAATGGACTTGTTGAGAGGGTAAATAGATTTATAAAGGAATTAATACAAACTGCTGTTGCATCAAACCTATGTGTAAAGAAATTCTTAAGATGCAAGGTGTTCACTTACAATAACACTCCACATTCTGTAACTGAATGTACACCATTTTATTTGTTGAGAGGTAGGTCACGTTGTACTACACTTGCACCTATATTTCACAGACGAAAGGACTTGGTAACATACATTATCAATGATAAAAAATTTTGTGTTAGAGAAAAGATTGCGGAGAAACAAAAACAAAATAAAGTTTACCATGATCAAGTTAATAGAGGTAGAACCAAGAAAATTGCTGTTGGTGATTGGGTCATTATAAAAAAAAAAACCATAAAAACACAGAAAGGGGAAACAAAGTATAGAAATCATGTTTGTGAGTTGAAAGTATCCAGCAGTGCAGTTTTATTGGAAAACAGAGGTTGGTGGAATAAAGGTAGTGTTGTTTTACTCAAACCAGGACAAGTAAAAATGCTCAATGACAATACAGGAGAAAATGAAACTAATTGTTATAATTTCATGGGTGATTGTGAATTTCCTAGAACATCTATCAGTATGGACAATGATGATGAGTGTGGTGAAAATAGTATTGAGCAGAAAACTGAAAGTTGTGATGAACAACAATCTGGCAGAACTGACTCTGATATGCTTTGTTCGGAACACAGTGGAAGAAGAATTTTATTACTGATAAAGTTTACTGACTATGTCATGTATTAATTGTATTCATTTTCAGGAATTCACATACCCAGATATGAAATAAGTATACATTTTATACTATTGTTTTTCAGTATATTCGTATTAATTTATTTATGTTATATTATATATATATATATTATTTTTTTTGTTAAGGATAGAGATCTTGTACCAATGTTGTAAGTAATCTTAATGGAACAGAACCTTAGGTGATGTTGCAAAATAGAATGCGTTAGGTGTAAAACTGTAGATGTGGAATGTTGAAGGACATAGCCGAGAAGGTTGTCAT
This sequence comes from Calotriton arnoldi, assembly GCA_963921515.1. Classification (NCBI taxonomy): domain Eukaryota; kingdom Metazoa; phylum Chordata; class Amphibia; order Caudata; family Salamandridae; genus Calotriton; species Calotriton arnoldi. The sequence continues at coordinate 272,004 of CAWUFW010016873.1, forward strand.
CGCATTTACTTTGCTGTGTTCTGTCATCCTGTGGGCTTGTTTTCGTATGGACTAAAGCAAGAATATTTCAACTATTACTTGTTTGGTGTGATCTCATCCCCACTATAGACTTATACAGCTTGGATATCCTCCTGCCTCAAAAAGGACCTACAAGGTCAATTGTACCTCTAGTGGGTTAAATACTGGTACTTCATATTCTTCAGGAAGGTAGGTAGAGCTTGCTTTATCTGAAGGCATCAGTATAAATGGTCGTGAAGTTTGCTAAAGGTTTTTATACTGTTGTAAGTTAATATATTTCCTGTTTGACCCATCCCTTGAGAAAGCAGTTACCTGAAAAAGCTGACTTCCCAATTACAATGGAGTTACCAGAGTTAGCTTCTCACACCATTTAAAGTAAGTTGGTGAGTCTTTCCACAGTTGGGACACCACCCTGGTCATGGTCATGGGGGGATCCTGTTCAGAAGAGGCCCTCTGAGAGAAAGTGCATTAACGTTTTATACCCCTTTGTTTGCTCATGTAAGCAGGGTTTAAATCTGTCTGGTATAGGCAATCACCATTAGTTGTGCCACTGAGAAGTAAGAAGAAAAAAATACTAAGGGCCACTGGAATTATGCAGCAGGGGATGGGCAAATTATGCAGCAGGGTTCAGTAAATTATGTGGCAAGAAAAGGCAGTTATGCAGCATAATGTGGGCCATTTTGAGCTAGTATTACTTTATTATTTTGTCATTTTTACACTTGGTAAGACTTTCTTGACATTGGTTGCACCTCAGTAGTGTGAGAAAATTTGAGAGAGTACCCTAACACCAAGGGAATAGGGCACTACAAATCAGTAGAATAAAATACTCCCCTTGGGATTACGATGGCATACAATGAGTACTGTCAATCACTCACAACCAATAATCACTCTCTTCACTCCCCCCCACACACGTTTGGGGTCCTAAAATGTAAAGCACATACCAACAGGAAATGTATATAAAGCTTTAATATCATAGGGACCACATATAAATACCTCACTTTTTTGTCATCTTCTAGCAGTGCATGTCAAAGTCATGTCCATTAAGAACAATCTCATATGTTAAAAACAATCTCTTCTCAAAATCCCCCAAAATATCGGTGCAACAGAATGTTATTTAAATAAACAATATATATAAAACAGTAATTAAACAGCCAATGGCAACCAATTGAGTTTTTTTAAGTTCTGGTGTTAGCCAAGACCTTTTGATTTTTCTAAAGTTATGTTTATAACGTAGTTACCTATAGGGGTTTTTGGTCAGACTTCATACGTTAGTCGATTGTTGTGTCATTCACTATTTTTTCCAGCCACTGCAACATGCATCATGGGGCAGTGGGTTAGCATGCTTCAACCACTGACTGATTTCACTTTGAGTTACAGAATGCTTCCCTTTCATAAGCAAGGATACAAAAAAGTAGTGGATAGGATGCTTGCATTAATCTCAGCCCTTGGTAATTACTCGGGCCGCATCACAGTCCATCGTTATTCTGCACAAATCCCACCTCACTTTGGACCCAGTTGTATGCAAATCAGTCTTGCCCCCTTCTCCAATAGAAACAGTCCAGCCTGAACTGCCAGGCCAGGTCCTCCCTTAAAAAGAACACAAGCAACCCAGGACCAGTTTCGCCCTAATTAGGGTTCATCAGCTAGGTATAGTTTCCACAAGGAGCACACACACACACAAAGTAGTCCACTCAGTGTTAGTGACTACTGTGGTAATGTGTTCTTTTTTTTCACCGAAAAATATGTTTTGCTCTACCAATGATTGATGGTCTGACTGCTTCCTCATCAATAAGGTTTCGCACAAACTCTGACCGAGAAATCAAAAATTGCCAAAGCCAAAATGCTGGTGGCCAACGCCAGACCTGGTGACTTTGCCAATGCTTGTTTAGCTATCTATCTAATTCACGAAAGGGGGCCACTTTTATTTTGGTGTTCGGACCTATTATCTGTCCTAGTATGTCACTGGCTGAACTTTTGCTCCCATCCCCCTTCATGAATATTCAATGCCACGAAGCACGCATGCACTAACTGATGTAGGGATTACAAAAATAGGAGTAGATGCTGCAAGTTTGTTAGTTCTGCCTTTTGGTCTTCTGTATGGATACACTCTGCTGTGCATACTAGGCCTTGCCATTGCTAATCGGGCATTAGGTCGGGCGGGAACATTGATGGAGGCCATGGAAGTAATGATGGCTTGCGCAGCCAGGCATGAAGAGGTGAGAAGCAGAGGTCCCGATCAAGGTATCCAACTGGTATGTACTAAATGTGGACAATCCAGCAACAAGTGGGGAGAGCAGGGCCAGAGCAGATCCAGTGGTCTTGGTTTGCCCTCAGAGGAGGCAGAGCATCAGCTGAGATGAGCCTTTGTAGCATTAGGCATGCAAACCCGGCATGATAAACACTTTCCGAAGTCCTCAAAAAGTTTATTCCTCTAACATCTTTACTACATTAGCACATATCACTGCATTAAGCGTAATGCCGCACATTTTGTGATAATCTTACCTCATTATTTTGTCATTTTTACACATGCTAACACTTTCTGGGCAAAGGTTTCGCCTCATTAGTACCAGTTTCACACCCAAATACATAAATAAGCAACAGAATGGTGACAATTCAACTTTAGCGAAAGACCTCCCACGAGTGGCACCTGTTACTTTTTTTTATAACTTTTCATCTGTTTGAGCTAGAAACAAATTGTTTTTTAATAAACTATGCAAATTACACAGCAGATGATGGATTATATGGCAAATGCAGCAAATTCATAATTATGTGGCAAACGCCTCTGCAGCACAATAGTATAATTCCAGTGGCCCTGATTATAGTATACACAAGCTTATTTAAGAAAGTGTTTTATACAGTGCACGTCCTGAACTGAATTATTTCAAGATACTCTCAAAAGTAATGATCAAATTAAAGGAAGCATAGTGAAGTAAAGTAATTGCTTAGGGCAATACTATTATGTCAAGTGAGGGAGCCAGAAGAGAATCCAGGTTTCCATATACACAACTTGAAATTCAACCACCAAATTGATATTGTCTTTCTCTCTGGTTTGACACTAAAGATGAATACTATGGGGGCTATTCACAAAGGTAAATCTACACATGTAGATTTACTATGAGTATATGTGTTCCTGATCTTTTGAGTAACTTGACTCCTTTGGGCTATTCACCAAATCCGAGTGTAAAGTTGCTAAAAAATGTAGAATTGCATAAACTGGGGGTGAAATCAGTAAAAACGTCATATAGGGCAGTTAATTTACTATTAGTAGTGAACTTACAACTATATTTGATATTCTGCACATAATACCTTAAAACAATAATAGAATTTTTTTTTATAATTAGTAATGCAAATTAATTGTATACATTTAGTTTAAATGTAGAAACAAATTAAATATAGTACTGCACTGCTAACATACATTGTAAAGAAATAATTACATTTAATATTATGTTGAATAAACACTTTATCAATAACATTTTTGACCCAAAGTATAAAGTTTATTTTGTTTAATGTATTAGAAGGTACTAAAAGGTATGTGCATGAATTATATAAAGTAAATGTATTTCTTTATTAATATTAAAGTTTAGATAATGTTTACTTTTAAAATGACATATTTAACTATTTTACAGATAAATGCAATGTTTTATTAGCAATGATTTTTTTAACTATGAAATACAATGATTTATATTTTTCAAAAGTTAAGATACTGTGGGGGTCTATTTTAAGCCCCTATTTCCATTATATTTTATAGGAGTGTGTTGCAGTACCCGTAAGTGACCATGTCCATATTGGACTTTCTCCAGCTCTAAGCTGGAGTGCATTTACTAATGATTTGGGCATTTTTTGGCTGTAGTAACTTTAGAAGTGTGGTTTGTGTACAGGAGTGGGCTCATTCTTTTGTTGGTGGGTGCATGTCCCATCCTAAACCCCTCCCAGCCCTTCCTTAACCCTTCTTTCGCCTTCCTTAACCCTTCCCCTTTAGTAGTAAGCAGTGGTTAATCTGTAAAAATATCAGTGCCGGGGCTCTCATCAGGAGGCAGCTTGCACCAGCCCATTTCTCCTGTTAGCGCCACCTAAAACAGAATCAACTCCTAACCCTGAAAGTTGGGAGAGGATGTGGTGTAATGGCCAGAGCTGCTGACTTCGGAACTGGGAAACCAGGTTTGAGTCTTTGCATCGGCTCAACATCCTGTGATTCTGGGCAAATCATAGTCCTAAATTGGTGCGCATGAAAAGTGCCGTGTTGCTGATTAAGTGTCGGTGCTGAAACCACTGGCTCAAATTAGGCACTGGGAGTAAATATTCCCCATTTTCCAGCCACCCCCGTCCCTCCCACATTTACTACTAAAATGCATACCCATGTGTGTGAAGGCAGTTTGGGTAGAGATCACCACACAGAAAAAGATAGGTGGAAGTGTAGGCTTCCGCACATAGTTTTTAAATAGCATTTTGTACTCTAATACTACAAAATGTACAACAAAGTACAGCTTGTGAATATGCCCGTTGTATTCAATTCTTTGTAGAACACAGGGCCAAATGTGCAAAATGTTTTAACGTTTGTAAGGTCAACGATTCGCTAAATTTGTGGGCTTACAACAGCTAAATACATTTTAGAATTCAGTAAAGTTTTACCGACTTCTAAAATAATTTTAGAAATGGGTTAAAAATTGCAATTTGAAAGCGGAGTGTTGTTGGTTTGCTACACTATGAATGGTTTACCACCAGAATTCTAGCCTGGCCTAGAAACAGCTGTATCTGTCTTGCCAGACTAAGGTAACCTAAAAAATATTCACTAAAAAAATCAAAGGTTACCTTTTTGAACAAAATAAATAAAAAATCAAAGGTTACAGGGATGTTATAGTTAGACTGACATTTCACTCGTACAAAACCACAAACTTATTCACCAATACACCTAGGTATATATATTTAACACTCATAAACTTTTTAAAAACCCTCACAGTCACTGGATGATGTCATCACTGATGTCATCAGTGATGTCATTTGAGATGTCATCAGTGATGTCATCAGTGATGTCACTGACCATGTCATACGTGATGTAATATGTGAGGTCATGGGCAGTGCATTGTGGGGGCGCAAGTTATAGTTAACTCAGGTAACTATAATGGCTGAATTTCTCTGGTTTTGTATGAATGAAATGTCAGTCTAACTATAACATCCCTGGAACCTTTGTTTTTTTTGTGAATTTCTAAGGTTTTTAAATTCTATTTGCTAACTATAACGTCCCTGTAACCTTTGGTCTTTTTAGTAAACTTCTAAGGTTTTTTAAATTCTATTTGCTAACTATAACGTCCCTAAAACCTTTGTTTTTTGTGTGAATTTCTAAAGTTTTTTAAATGCTACTTCCTAACTATAACATCCATGTAACCTTTGTTTTTTTTAGTGAATTTCTAAGGATTTTTAAATTCTATTTGCTAACTATAATGTCCCTGTAACCTTTGTTTTTTTTAGTGAATTTCTAAGGTTTTTTAACTAGCAGTCACGTTTGCAGAGTGGTGGAGAAAGGGGGCTGGGCCCCCACTAGCTCTCTGGAATTATGCTGCGTAGGACTTACAGGAGGTACCAGGAGGGCTTCTTGGCCCCCGAGGTCCCTCAGGACCAAAGTGGACTTCATCTCCCAACCAGTAGTGCGCCAGGAGGCGCGTTTGCAGAGTGGTGGAGAAAGGAGGGCATGGCATCCGAAAACCTCTTAGCAATCCCACTGTGTGGGACTTACTGGAGGTAACAGGAGGGGTAGTTGGCCCCCAAGGATGTCTTTGGGGGCCAACTACCCCTCCTATTACCTCCAGTAAGTCCCACGCAGCAGAATTGCTGAGTTCTGATAGCAGGCCATGCCCCTTTCTTCACTACTTTGCAATTGTGCCTCCTGATGTGCTCTTGGTTGGGGGGTGAAGTCCCCTTCGCTGCTGAGGATCCTTAGGTGCCAACTAGCCCACCTGTTACCTCCAGTAAGCCCCACACAGTGGGATTGCTGAGAGGTGGTCGCAGGCCACGCCCCTTTCTTCACCACTCTGCAAGCGCCAGGAGGCGCGTTTGCAGAGTACTGGACAAAGGGGGCGGGCCTCCAGCGAGTTGCCGGCTTCATTTTTTTAATGTTATTTTACGAAGGGAGGCTGTGTGGCCACCCTTCCCTTTACCCTCTTGGGCCCCGCGGACCCCATCCCCCTGGGCCTGACCCATTTTAAATTTTTTTAATTAAATAAAACAGGAGGGCGGCCATGCGGCCCCCCTCCTGAGGCCGATTTTGGCCCCGGGGACTGCATCCCCCAGGGCCAGGCCTTGATATATATATATATTTTTTTAAAAGGTAGGGGGCTCAGTGACCCCCTCCCCAGTCCTATTTCGGCCCCAGGGACCCCATCCTCCGGGGCACGGCCTTTTCCTTTAAAAAAAAAAAAATTAAAAATAAAGGAAGGGGCCACGTGGCCCCCCCTTCCCTGAGCCAGTTTTGGCCCCAGGGACCCCATCCCCCGGGGCCTGCCCTGTATTTATTATCTTTCAAATATAGGCGCCCCCCAACCTGAGGCCAATTTCAGCCCCCCAGGGACCTCATCCCCTGGGGCCAGGCCTTAACTTTTTTTTTTTTTAAATGGGTAGGTGGGCCTCCGTGGCCCCCCTACCCGGACCGATATTGCCCCGGGGACCCCATCCCCCGGGACATGGCCACGTCATTGGGGACCACATGGGGAGCCTCAAGGCCCCCGCGGTCCCTGCCGGCTCCCCGCCTCCTGTGGGAGCCGGCATTGCTTTTGGGCAGAGGGAGCTGCAAACATGCAGCTCCCTCTGCCCAAAAGCAATTCTGCTCCGCTTCATGGAAGCAAGAGCATTTTTAATGCTCTCCCTTCCATGAAGCGGAGCAGTGTTTGCTATGGCGTCAAGCCATAGAAAACTGCAATGTCCCAGGGGTGGGCACCTCAGGACATTGCTGGAGCCATCCCTGGAGGGTGGCGGTCCCCAGGGACATGCAAGGCTCCAAGACGGGGGCCGCGAGGCCCCATCCCATCTTGTAGATTGCCCCGGGGAGGAGGTGGTCCCCGGGGCCGGGGGTCTGCAACGGACCCCTGTCTTTACTCAATTTGTGCCCTAGGTAGGTGGCAGTCCCCGGGGCTGCGGGGGGGGGGTTGTATGGTGCCCCCGCATTACCATACATTAGCCCCGGGGAGGTGGCAGTCCCCAGGGCTGCGTGGGGGCCATGTGGCCCCCCACATTACAATACATTAGCCCCAGGGAGGTGGTGGTCCCCAGAGCTGCAGGGTCCCAAGTGGCCCCCGCATTATTAATTCAATTGGCCCTGGTACCTGGCCCACCCGGGGGCCTAATTAAATGAAGCACGGGAGACCGCGCTTCGTTTTTTAAAAAATGTCATGGGATTCGCGGATCCAACGTGACTTCCGCTGAATTTTTTGTTTTTTTTTAAATGCTTTTCTGGCCTGGGGGGGGGGGGTGGTCCTGAACAGCCCTAGGGGGTCAGGGTGTTTCTACCCTGCCCCCTTTTTTTTTTTTCACGATTTTTCTTGTGACTCGGTTCAACCGAGTCACAAGATTACTGCCAACACTTCTTGGTTTGAAGTGCTGGCAGCCAATCAGATCTCAGGCACGAGATCGGGAGAGATCTTGGATCCACCGCAGCGACAGTTGTATATCTGAGAAATCTTTACATTTCTCAGGAACTACTGAACGGATTTACACTATTTAACAAAAAGAGTGCTTTCTGGACCAATAGCTACCTTTTTGCCAAATTTGGTGTAATTCCGTTCAGCAGTTCGGGCTGTAGCCGTGTCTAAAGGTTCCTATGGAAATTAACATGGAGAAAAAGCGTTTTGGGACCCCCCCCTTTTTCTCGGCCCCTGCTTGATGAATCACACTTAAACTTTCAACAGAGCAGCTGAAGTGAGTGGCGTATTACTTTGGAAACTTTCGCAAAGATTCTTCAAACGACGCCAAAGATATTGGCAAATGAAAAAACGCTTTTCCTATTAAGGTCCTAACTATAGCTACCTGTTGGCGACCGCCAGTAGGTAATAAAACATCATTCAAGGAACACTTTTTACAGAAATGGGCTTGGAGTCAGCCATATAGCTATTGGCTTCGTTGGGAATGCAAGTCTTACCTTGAATCAGTCCACATCATTATGTTGAAGGCCTTTTGCCTGTGCCCTGGATTATAAGATTTGTTTGGGCGGAAAGTGTTGTGAATGCCTCACGAGTAGTGGATTTGGTTTGCTCATCTGTTGCTGTAGCAAAGTTGCAAAGGAAGTTATTGATCAAAATGTTGTTTCTTTAAGCAGTCCCGTGTAAATGTGCAGCATTTTTCTCTACAGAACAAATGATAGGGACGTGTTGCATTGTTAAGCAGTTTAATGTTTTGCTCTTCATTTTCTTTTTTTTTTTAGAAAGTTTGAATGGTTATTTTTAACAACATAATGCTTTCAATACAGCTTTAACGTGTGCCTAGAAAATCTAAGAAGTGTATGAATCCCAAAACAGTGCATAATGTTGTAGTTCTTCCTTAATGAGAAATTTGCAGACTCGGCTGATTTTTTGTGTCAATGATGTAGTAATGCAAATTTCATTTGTGCACAAAATAACAATGATAATAATAATAACATACTAGTTATTGTTTGAAATAACAAGAAATACCATGTAGCTGGTATTTTATAGCACTCTAAATAACAGATATTATTTTATGGGCTATGACATGTTGTCTTGTATTTTGTAAATATGCTTCTAACGTGTCATTGTGTGTTAAATAACAGCCACATTCTTGTTTTTTTTGTAGTATGAATGATCTTGGAATAAACAGATAGAAATTGCACCAGAAATGTTGTAGGATGTCAAGGTCAGGATAGACCTTCTGACTTAGCTTACGTTTGTTTATGTTGATATCACCAGTTTTCCCTGACTTAACAAAGAGACTTATTTTAGGAGAGTTTCAACACATGAATGAATGGCAATTACCCACATTAGCAAAACAAACAGGTCTCGGGATCCCATCAACTTACAGGTCTTCACAGAGACAATAGAGAAGTGCAGAGCTGGGTTGTACAAAGATGTCTAAACAGAACTCACAGAGCCACATGTGACAGTGGGCTTTTTTGCATTTTTGAGTATGTTCGTGACCACCGCCACCCTTCAAAGTTTCTATGAGCATATCAATCGTGAAGGTGTTCTGGAGCAGTGTGAAAGTGCCTGGAGAGGGATGGGAAGCTAGGCCTGGAGAGGGTTCCACAGTTTCTGTTGGATTTGTTTTGCGCAGTCATGATATTCAGCTAGCTACCCCCATAGGGTGACCCTACCATAATCTACAGGTTTTCTGAAAAGTGCGATCACAATGAACATTTCAGTGATTGGTAATGCTTTTATCTGACAATGTTTATTAGTTTTTTTTTTTAAAATGTCCTTGAGGTATGTGGTTTGTTTGAATATATTTCATATTAATTATCAAAAGTATTAAGTACTGTATATAGGGTAATTTGAAGTTCCCTATAGTGTAGTAGAAACAGAGATTTTTTCCTCCTTGCCATTTCTTTTTTCTACATTTTATCTGGCAGGACGTCACTTGGTCAGTTCTGCAAATTAGAAACATATGCTTTGCAGTAGTGCCTGGGAGGTGATAGCATTTGTTTTCATGGTGACTGTCAGTAGAAGCTTCATCCAGAAGCTGTAACATACAACCCAGCATTAAAAACACATCCACCTTTAGTAACGGTAATAGGGAGGAATCGAACACCAATGTAAGAAATTAGGCTATTAGTTGAGGGGAGGTTGGAAGCCCCACTCAGGCAACAACCACAATCCTTATTAGGGTGAACCACAAAAGTCACTATATTAACCAATGCTTAACCCTCTGGTATCTTGGCACAAAATCAGTAAGTCCTAACTTACAGGCAATTTGTAAATCATTTATGCAGCATACAAACAGTAATAAAGTGGAAACAAAACACACACAAAAATCCCACACCAATTTGGAAAAATAGAGTCAATCAATCAATCAACAAAAGAACTTTATTTAGCTTTGTTTCCGTTACATAAAAAGTACATAAATAAAAGCAAACATAAATAAAAAGCAAAAGATTCATGAGCCTACTGAAACCAATTATAGAAAAAAATCATACATTTATGTTTTCACATAAAAACGACATATCTTAAGATGCGTTTAATTTTTAAAAAGGATTAAAATAAAGAAATTATTACATCATAACAATATATGTTTTCTCTTACAAGCGACATATGTTTGATTTAAAAAAAGATTATTTTTTTACATCATAACAGTATAGGCTTAAAATTAACATTTTAGAGTGATCCTACCCTTCTGCATGCCTGTGCTATAATAAGGTCACATCCATGTAAATTGTAATCACCTTAGCATAATGATTTAGATATATATTAGATGGACCTCGTAAGCAGAACAAAGATAATCATAGATATACAATTTATCATAGAGCATGATTATCATGGATCATCCTGTCAACTCGATCATTTTTATCACACTCCTGATATAATCACCTACACTTCAAACAGGCCCAGAGAAATGAGGCTACTGCATAACACACCAGTGGACCATCGAGCTGTTGGATAAAAAATAATGCGGGACGACACTGGCTAAAATTGTATCTGTGCAGAAGCGGGACAATTAATATTTTCCATTTGGGAGTATAAAGTGTGCAAAATAATAATATGTGTAAATCTGACTGTTTTGACACACTGTCACAGAGGCATAAAGTAAAATCGCTTACAGAGCAGGAATTTGCAGGGAAACCAGGCATCAAGTGTATATAGTTTAAGTGGAATCTTGTCAAGATGAACCGGTGCTTGAAATTCTGAAATAAAAGCTAAATAAGACTGCACAACATGTTTAATGGGGGGATTCTTGATATAGGCTAACAGTGGCTTTATTCCTATTTGTCTCCCATTTATTTGTGATGACCCTTGCCAAAAAGATCTCTTTGAGCCTCTTGTTTGTAATTTACACACATATGGAAGGAGATTAAAATAATTCTAATAGTCCCAGATCCTCCAAGGAGCGCTTGACATATTGCAACAATTGGATCTTTAATGCAAAATCCAATTTTAAACAATCCCTCAATACAGTTTGGTTCAGGGTTACGATCTCCATCCTCCATATTGAATGCCAGAGTAAAATTGGTGCGAGCCGGATGACATCTGAGATCTATGGTAAACCCAGCTCGCTGTAACATATAACATTTGAGCAGCTTTGGGGCATGGCTAACAATCTTTTACCAAAAGCATCCTCCACTCGCTGAAGCGAATCAATGTCCATATAAATAAATAAAATGATACCCAAATGTTAAAAATCCTTTCATTACAATCAAAGATATAGAATGTTAAATTTTGAGGTAACATGGCGCCCAAAGGTACAAAGTGCCAACTCTTGTTATCTGGTTGCACTGGGCAGGAACAAAGTTCAAGCTGACCCCGCTGGAGTACAGGCTGGACACAGGGCTGCGTTCGACCCGTGGGGAGTTGTACTTTATGTCCTTGATGTGCGGTTTGCGCAGCATTGCTTTGCAATTCTTCATGTCACTCTGCGTTGGTTCTGATGAAAGTTTCAGCTGTGTGGCGAGGCTTTGCGGGGCTTCGATTCGCTCAGTGTCGGCTCCAATGAAGCTTTCAGCTGTGTGGCAAAGCTTTGTGTGGCTTTGAGTGGCTCTGTGTCGGTTCTGATACAGCTGTACAGAGAGGCTTTGCAGGGGTTTGCATCGCTTTGTGTCATAATTGATGGAGCCTTCAGTGAGGCAAGGAGTTCTCTTGGATGCCAGCCAAGGGTCTGGGACCTGGGGGGGGAAGGGGGTCACCTCTTGAGGAACAGGACTCACTCCGGCAGAGGCCAGCAGAAGGTGTCAGGCAGTTTCAATTGCAGCAGGTCAGCTGGGCAGTTGCAGGGAGACCTCTAAAGCTTGTTGTGTCACTGTAGCTCCTACAGCAGCAGTGGTGGCTGGTGGATTTTAAAAGTGTTGGGGCGGGAAATTTTCTATATGTGTCTAATGCACAAGCGAGCCCAAACTTAAAATGGGAAGTGCAGGGAGTTCTTCCAACCGATTTCTTTTTCGAAAAGCATTGATTCAAATGGGGGATTTTATGGCATAAGTTTGCAACACTTTTAAAAAAAAAAAGAGATCCACATGGGGCACTTTACCACACGTGTCACGCGCACATACCCAACCATGAAAGTAGGAACCTCACGTGTTTCCTACCAGTAACACATCTCTGTCTGTTTATTTTGTGGATTAGGGCCTAAAAAAGTGGTGATACTGAGAATGATAAATTCTGAAAGTTTATAGTTGCACAAATGAAGTAAACAAAGACTACAATTCCCAGAATGCCAAACCCAAATGTCTGTCCCAGCCTAGGCATTTTACAGTGACACCATCAGTCCATTTTTTATCAACACCACTCAATGTTTTCAACTTAAAAACATGAAAGGCAGAGTAGGCCCATCTCAAATTTAATCTGTGACTTTGTGATTACAGACTGGTCAAAACAGTATGGTTTCAAACTACGGAACTGCTCTATCATAAATTAATATGATAATGTTAAATCTCAAGTACGCTACTATCATAGCAAATATCACTTAAAAAGTTGAAATTACAGCAATTCTCCTTGAAATAAAGATTTAGGTCCTAATTATGATTCTGGCAGTCCAAGGGCCACCAGACTCGTGGGGGCACCGGCCGTCTGACCACCCTAATAGGACTTCGGCAGTCAGACTGCCATTGCACCGCCGCAGCCGCCAGGGAACCACCATTCCTTGGCGGTCCGTTGGCTGTCTGAGGGCTGCAATATGCTTAGTGGTGCTCTCAGGCACCACCAATCAAATTACGACTTTCGTTACAGGCCAGCGCTGACATGGAGGTTCTTCCTCCATGAAAAGTCTAGTGGCGAGGAAAGAAAGGGGGTCCTACAGGGCTCCCTCTTGCCCCTGTGCATAGGGGTGCATTCAGGGGGGCACATATTGTACCCCCCCTGTATTTCTGCACCCCCAGTCTTGGCACAGGAAGAAATGCACAACATGGTGCATTTCTTCCTGTGCAGGAATGTGCACTGGAGGTCCTGCGGCTGTGCTGTTTCAGGCTCACAATGAGCCTTTTAAACAGCACCGCCGCGGGACCACCACACCTCCTGCCAGACTACAAAAAGCTTGTAATCTGGAAGGCTGGGAGAAGCGACTCTTGGTGGTGCGGGGACGTGGCGGTGGTGAGCCGCCCACCCTCGCACCATCAAAAGTCAAATCGGGCCCTGAGACTTTGAAAGAACGAACGTATAGAGGGGCAAACGTTTGATGCAATTTATGTAACCGTAATACTTCCCATAAAACCAGCAATAAAACCTGAGCTATACAAAATGTTGTGCGAAATCAATTGACTTGTCTGGCCTGTTGTCAAAGCACAGCTCCCATGTGACCCAATATCATGTGTGACCCAAGCAGTTGCTGACTTTTATGTAAACCTCTCTCTGCATTCTGAGACATGTAGTTTTACTTTTCTCATTTAAATGCATGAACTTCCCAAGTGCAGCTTGCTAGTAATGATAAAGGACAAGGCAGATTTGGCTAAGGGTTGGATATCCAGCCCCTGAAAGCCTGGAAATGCTATTACAGTTTTGCAATAGATGGTGCTTTTTAATTTGGAACGCTCAGATACCAATACATCCTTACATAACAAGAGTGTGGAACGTGTAAAAGTGTGCAGAGTATTGGCAGTTATTGTTGGTCATAAACACTCCTTTATGGTCATGCTGAAAGTAAAAAAAAATGTATTACACCACATTTAAAAAACATAGGATCAACGTGTCTTTGTAGAGTACATATTCAGTCTCCTGCAGTGGGGTAAATGTTTCACACGAAAACCACTATGCTTGATGAAAACATAGTTTCACCATTGTCAGGCAGAATAAAATATTTGCGCTGTGATGTCATTATATGTTTTCTGGCATCACACAAAACTTCATCTATCTGAATGGACTATTACCCAGGAAGTAACAATCTGCCTGACTTGCATGTTCACATGTGAAAACATTGTCGTTCACAGCTCTGCACCGAAAAGCAGTTCTGCAGTCCTGCTGAGCCATAAAGGGCACCCAGTTTGAGCTTGGGCAAATCATATTTACAGCGAAGCATCCGGGCTACTATCAGGCACTCTGGCAGCCCAATCCCAACAACTCCCTCCTCAGTCCCCTCCTCACCCCAAAGGATGACACAACTGTATTTTACCATGCTGCTTTTCCTGGCAGCCTCTTAACTTATGGGGTTGACTTTTGAGTGATTGTCCAATGGAAGAGCCACAGGGAGCGATAATCATAACTGTGCCAGGACAGGACAGGCTGCTAATACTTAGCAAGACAGTTTTATTCGCTTAACTAGTGTAGTGTGGATTGTGGCCTCATTGTCAACATTGCTAAGTTAGCTTAGGCCTAGCTGCCATGATGCCTCTTTTGCACACGTTACTCCGTGACTTTGTTTTTCCAGACTCTGCCTGTGACCGTTCACATTAGAACTGTCTGCCTTTCTGCCTTTCACCTTTTCTCATGTTCTCTGTGGTTTTCGTCTGCACACAATGTACAAGGTCAAAAAACAATGTCCCTTATTGTTGCTGTTCTGGTGAGCCCCTCGCACTTAGACATAACATGAAGCACAGCTGCACTGGACAAATTCGGGTGCTTTTAATATTGTGATCTCCCTGTTGGACACACTTGGAGAAAAACCTTTCCAGGGAGAAGAGCTGTGCTTGTCCGATGATGTAAACCTTGCATCTAGTTCTTGAGGTATGGGGGTCCCCCTGACAAAGCCCAGAGGTCTTCTATTTTTATAATAAACTAGTTACTAGCACGGGGAGGGTGGCAAGGCATTATAGTCCTTAATCCACTGTCTTTATACAATGCTGTCCCTGTTTGTATTCTATGGAATTGTAACAATGCTTACTGTTTTGTCTTTATGCATTATGCTGCTAGTACTGGCACGTGTACTGTGTCTTAGAGCACGATAGTTGAAATAAACATTTTAAACTACACTGTGTCTCTTAATACGCACGTTGTGGACAAGAATGAGTGAGTAATGAAAGAGTGTTCTTGCTCCCGTGATTCCTGAAAGAGTCCGTGTTCTGGGATGTCTAATCATTGGTAGCTTCGCTGTAGTACGGAGAATGAATGAGACACTATAGCTAGTCGGATTGGGATTTTGGGCACTAAGGTGGATGGTTGGTACACCACTATACACCGAGGTCCTGTTTTCCTGCGCATAGTTCGGTATATGTGCAGAATCCCCGCAACATGGCGCCACCAACGTGGTGGGCTTCTTATCTGCGAGACCCTTGAGTAGTACTTGTGCTTGTCCACAATTCCCTTCACTTATGTTTCCGGAAACATATGTGAGGGTGTAACCTCCTATATTGATGTTTTTATAGGTTCTTTCAAGCTTGAAGTTATTAAAAGGTATTCTCTTTTATGTTAACCCTCTATTGCGCTGCCACGCACTAGGTTGTTCTACATTCTTAGTCTTGATTGCTGTGAATGTCAATATCCCGGCACATAGCCGCGCCGTGCTCCGGGCTCATTTAACGGCCTATGGAGTACCCGACGCGGGTGTCGCCCTCATCTTTGTGGTCCAAGCTGATCCGGCTTACCACTTTGAGGTATTTTACTCATGGGTCACTTTTCCGGCGGTGGAAGGAGATGACAATTTGTTCCATGCTTACTCTCCCACCGCCCTTCCTAATGTTTATCGGCCTTAACAGGCTCTTGAAGTACCGCTCACGGCATGGCAACACCGTGTTTGGTTTAATGGCGCCCTCCCACATCCGCTCACCCCAATTCGTTTAGGCCCTTTATCGATAGATGGGGCCGCTTGGCCTGTTTTGGCCGGGTATACCCCACATCCACGTCATTTAGCGGTTCCAGTAGATGAACTGCGCGTGCTGCATACGTTTTTGATCCGTGTGCACAGAGCTTTAGTACAATATGTTACAGGCAATGTCCAGATGGCCCCTCCTGGAGTTGTGGTGCATCCAGCTGGACTTGGCGGTATGACCATAAGTCCTGTCATGGTAAATTCGGTGATGGGCAAGCGCCCACAGAATAAGGATGATTTGCCTTATTGGCTTGCAGAAAAATTTGACCAGCTGGAGGCGGTGTTTCCAAATACCTCTCCTGTGGAAAAACACAGGATTTTGACTATAAGTTTGCCAAAAGACTTAGGGGCATATTAGCAAGAAGAGGCGATAATCATCGCTAACCCTGCTTAGCGTGATTTTTTTTATCGCCGGCTATCGCTGGAATATATCGCCACGCTAACGCTGTATTAGCAACGATTAGCGCTATGGCGATGAATATTCCAGCGATAGCGGGGAAATAGGCCAACATCGCTGAAAAACCAGCGATGTTGCATGGAGAAGGGAGAACACCTTGCTGATACGACCCTGTGGTCGTATCAGCATAATCCACCCCCCCATGTTAGGTATGGCTAACACCTGCTAATTGCAGGTGTTAAATAAATGGCGATGACCCCGGTTAGCGCGACTTTTCACGTCGCTAACTGGGGCCATGGCCACCTTGCTAATAGGCGATAGGCCTGTTAGCGAGTGTTTCCCAGGTTTGTTCTGTTGGAACGCCCACTTTGCATGTCATTAGCGATAAATATCGCTGACTTGCAAAGCGGTAAAAAAACGGGCGCTGTACCGCAA